>APFE031513954.1:6397-21127 GCA_000404065.3 Pinus taeda | reverse complement strand
GGCAATGAAGAATCCCTGGATAACTGTCTTGGGTTAAAGCAAACATGAGCCATGTGGAATTCATATTTATGCTTAAATAGAGGAAAACATAAAGAAACAACATAAATTGAGCATAGAGTGTATTTAAACAAATTCTAAGCTAATCTTTCTTTCAGTTGTTTAAGAGCATAATTCATGAATGAAAACAGAGGTAAGAAGCACTTATTGAGTTATGCACAGCACTAGAATTCCATAATCACTCTTCAACCAGTAAACACAGTGAAAAATCCATTCTCCAAGGCTCATAAGCAGTCTTTGATTATAGAAACTTATCAGATATTACAGTGTGAGTCTCTCCCGGAGCAAAATCAGCTAGAGCTAGCTTGTTGACTAATCAACCAACCAACCAACCAACCCGTAATACAGTATTCAAGTCTGTCTTTATAGTGCAAATATCTCAAACTATTTATTACAATTGACCTAAAACAGGTCTACAAAAAGAGCTTTCTAAACCTAAAATTGTGCCAAAATTAAATGCAAGTAAATATCTATTGAACTGTGTCAGAGGTAGCTGGATTAAAAAGAGTGCAATGTGGCCCTTGGAAGCTCAATGCAGTACTGCTGGAATAACTGTGCTTTGGGATTTGCAGTTCTGTTCTGGTGTGAGTTTAAATGTGCAATAACCATGATTTGAGAGTTTTGAGTGGCCTTGCCCCTTTCTTTGACTTTGCTGGAAGGTATTTAATTTTCTCCTGCTTTGGGCCGCTTTTAAGATCTTCGCTGATACTCTTTGCCGCTACATTGATGGTCTCTGCCGCTTTCTGATACTCTTTGACGTGTTTTCTCTCTGTGAATTTGATCTGATACTCTTTAATCTTTGTCTCTGGTCTCTTCCTGTCTTCAAATCAGTTTAATTTGGCAAAACCGGGCAATTTCGGGCCTTTTCGGTGCAAAACGAGCCAAGGAATCAAAAGGTTCCCTAAAGATTCCCCAATATGGCCTATTTCCCGTAGCAATGCGTGATTAGTGCTTCGCGCTAATCGCTAATCGTGCATCGAAAACTGCCTCTGTTTCTCATTCTGGAGCTCCGAAGCACGATTTTTCCTCTTGTGCAAATTTTCGGTTTTTTGGCTGCTGACATCAGCATGACGTCAGCAGTACGGTGGATGACGTCAGCATGATGACGTCAAAAATGGGGTCCTTTGGTACGAATGTGACGTCAGCATGCTGATGTCATCAAGGTGACGTGGCAGTATGGCGGGGTGACGTGGCAGGGTGACGTGGACCAAGCGCAGGCAGGGTGAGGTGACCTGGCAAGATGAGGTGGCGCTCCTGTTATGTGAGGGGAGGGTGGTTTTCCCTGTGCATCAGACCGCCTTTGGTACGGAGGTGGTTTCTGTCAGGGGCAGCCCGATGCAATGGGAGGCCGCCACCTGTCCCGGTGTACGACGGGAAAACCGTCGGACATCGGGTGGTAACCTACCACCACAATCGAGCGCGCGATGTGAATAAGGACCATCGGATCTGGGGGAGGCAATCCGACAGTGGACGGGAAAGGGAGATGCGCAGGGTTTAGCAAAGGCGCGCATGCGCGTTAAAGGCTTAATTTTTCACGGCGTGGTGGGTTTTTAACTTTAGAAAATGGGAAAATGTGTCTTGGCACATTGAAAACTTATTAAACAAACATTAATAGTTTCCAAAGAAGAATGCGTGGGGAGGGTTATTTAGCATTTGGAAAGGGTTCCCTTAGTGTTTGGAAGGGGTCCATACACTTGGGAGTGGAAATTTTTGCAGAGGGAGGGTTCTTACTAAAGTCCAGGTGACTTAGTAATTCCCAGTGAAGTATTTATGGTTATATTTCAACCAGGGGGAGGGGATATTTACATAAGGGGATTATATACATAGTTTTAGTAGGGGGATGGGGAAAATATAAGGAGTTAAATAATAGTGTTAGTATTTAATATGGAGATGACAAGAAAGTGCTAGGTTTCAGAGATCTTAGGCTTCAAAGGGGAGATAGATCCTTATAGAGAAAGTATGGATTCTCTTTGAGTGAAGCAGAATTTCACCCAGGCTAATGATATGAAAATGATGAGACTAAGAGATATCAAGTAGATCTTGACCTCTTTTTGGGGAAATTAGTTAAGGATTTGGGGGAGATGGAGAAAGGAAGTTAGTTATGCCTGTTTTGAGCTCTTTCACATAAAACTTCCTGGTGATTGTGTCCTGAGTAGAGATGATACCCTAAAAACATGGAACTGATCAGCAATCAAGATTATGCAACCTCAAAACTACCTACCCAGCCTAATTACCTAACATTTTTTCTTCTTTTGGTTTGGGTGCACTTAGACTTGTAGACCCATCATTTCAATTTTTTCTTTTTTATACCTTCCTATCTACAAGCTACTCTTTTTTCTTCCAAGGGCTTAGATTAAGCAGTTGGGCTCCTTTGATTCTCTACCTATCTAAGAATATGCCAAGATTAAGCTGTTTGGACAAATTTTCATCCTCTATATTCTAAACAAGAAATTGAAACCTAGGGAGACCAACATTAAGCTGTTTGGACCTCCCTTTAGCTGAAAATTGTACAAAACTGGAATAACTTCTCAAATTTTGGAAAGCAGTTAGATGAACTCTGAGTAGCCTTCTTTGCTTGGTGATTGTTTAGAAAATATGGAGCATTGCAACATGCAAAGTATGACATATTTGGTCTGTAAAAATGTCAATCATGAAATATGAGTAACCTGCTGCAGCAGGAGGCTAACAGTGGCTCCACTTGGGGATGGCTTTTCCTTGTGAGAAGCCAAGAACAGCAGGTCAGATTTCCTTGTTTCTTCTGTTATGGTTGTGCTTTGAACTTGTTAGTGCTGACTGTTGGATTGATTTGAACTTTTGGATTGGGAACAGCTCTTTCCTTCACTTGTGCTGCTGTTAAGCTGCAAAGCACTGCCTGCTTTCTTCTGTGTGCTTTAGCATCATGGATTCTTTACAAAAAATCAAAACACTGGTATATACAAATATTCTATGTACATAATAAAACATCGCCTGCTCTTTTCAATCAAAAGGATCATTGTAGTGCTTTAGCATTCGGCCATTGACAGGGCCTTCTTCAGCTGTGCTGCCATCTGGAGCTTTGAGAAAATAGGTATTATTTCCTTGCACAGCGCTGATAATGTACAGACCTTTCCACAGAAAATCGAATTTTTCGTGTTTGCCCTTGTCTTCTCTTCGTGAATCCCATCTTAGAAATTTGCTTCCCACCCAGAAATCCTCTGCTTTGGCCTTCTTATCAAACACATTTTTGAGTTTTTCTTGCAGTATTTGAGCTCTGTCGAAGACTTGTTCTCTGGTTTGCTAAAGATGAATGGTTTGATTAACTCTTCTCTGCATGTCATTCGGTTCAGCCTGAATTTCTTGCAAAAATTTAATAGTAGGAATGCCCAGAGATGAACGGAACTTGGCTTCCATGCCATATACAAGTTCATAAGGGCTCATCCCAATGGGTTTCTTGGTGGAAACTCTGTCTGCCCACAGAGCATTTGTGAGCTTCCTATGCCAGTTCTTTTTGTTTTCCTCCAGCAGTTTCTTTATGATATTGATGAGGCTTTTGTCGGAAGATTCGGCTAAGCCATTACCTTGAGGGTAGTAAGCTGTGGAGTGGCCTAAGGTGATGTGGTATTTATGGCAAAAGTTGATCATTTTTTTTTTATTTGAAAGAAGCAGCATTGTTAGTGATAATTTTCTCAGGGCAACCGAATCTAGAAAGGATATTGCTCTCAAGGAATTGGATAATGGTGGAGTCGTTGGCTTGCCTACATGGGATGGATTCAATCCACTTAGTGAAATAATCGGTGGCTGTTAAAATCCACTTGTGTTGGCCTGAGGGAAAGGGGTGAATTTCTCCAATGAAGTCGAGACCTCATTGTTGAAAAGGTTTCTCGGTTGAAATGGGCTTAAGAGGCAAGGGTAGTAGTTTTCTTTTCCCTTCAAAGATTTGGCATTTGTGGCATGATACAACAAACTTCTTTACATCTGCAAATAGAGAGGGCCAGTAATAACCAGCCCGTAAGATCTTGTCAGCTGTGGACTTCCAATATAAGTGTCCTCCACAGTCCCCTACATGGAATTCTTTCATGATGCTGTTAGTTTCATTTATAGTCAAACAATTAAGCAAAATACCTTCATGATTTTTCCAAAACAAAGCACCATCTATGACACAAAATTTGATGATTTCATCCTTAAAAATCTTTTCTTGGTTCTGGACAATCTTGGGGGAGCACACAGGTTTAACAATACAAAGCAAATATCAGCATACCATGGGGATTGCATGAAGGTTTCACTGATCTGTGGAGTCGCCAGCTCCGGTTCATTGTCCAGTTTATTAATGTCTGATGCTTGGAAGTTTGTTTCAGACATTAGTTTGGCTAACCCTTGTCCTTTTATGAGCTTGGTGGGCTTTATTTCAATGTTGTATTCAAGGATGTTGTAAATCGACTTGCCTCTTTTGCCTTCTAGTCCCTCTTGAGTCAATATATCCTTTACAACAGCGTTAGGGACATAGGCAATCACGTGGGAGTATAGGATGTAAATTATGAAATCTTTGATGGCTTTGACCAGGGCATAGGCCTGCTTTTCCATAATCTGATATTTCAAGGGTGCATCTCTCAAAGCTTGGCTGAAGAAAGAAATTGGCTTTTCGTTGCCCTAATCATCTTTCTACAGAAGGACAGTAGCTATAGTTTGTTCAGATGCGAAGGAAAAAATGATAAAATCTTTGTCGAATTGAGGACTGGTGAGGACAGGCGTTTGAGTTAGGGTAGTTTTTATACTCTCAAAAGACTGCTTGGTTTCAAGAGACCATTTTACCTTGGCATCCTTCTTCAACATGTTGCTCAGTAGCCTTATTAGCTCAGCTAGGTTTGGGATAAATCTCTTTAGGAAATTGATCTTTCCAAGGAATGCTTGCAGTTCTTTTATGTTTCTTGGATAAGGGATTTGAAGGATAGCTTGAATTCTTTCTGGGTCAATTCTAATTCCATCTTTTGATATTACATGCCCTAGAAGTTTGCCTTCCTCAAGGGCAAACAGGGACTTCTTAGGATTCAAGGAAATGCCATATTTCCTGCACATCATGAAAATTTGCCTTAAGTGCTTAAGGTGCTCTTGGTCAGATTTGGAGAATGGGGTCAGGTCATCAAGGTAAACTACGAGGAAATCATGTATCTCCTTAGAAAAATGAAATATCCATTGCCCTTTGAAAGGTAGCACTAGCATTTTTCAGCCCAAAAGGCATTTTAACGTACTTAAATGTTCCCCACGGTGTGGTAAAGGCTATCTTATCCTGGTCATCCGAGTGAACAAGTATTTGATTAAATCCTGAAAATCCATCTAGTAAAGAAATTCTAGAGGAACCCACTACCTTTTGCAAGATATGGTTCATTTTGGGCAATCGGTAGTGGTCTTTTAGAGGGACCTGGTTTAAATTTATCAAGTCTACACACAGTCTTATCTCTCCTGTTTTTTTTCTAGTGGGAACTAAGTTAGACACCCATTCAGAGAATCTGATGGGGCATGATACCTGCTTCAAACATTCCTTATTTCTTTCTCAATAAGGGGAAGGAGCATGGGGTGATTCCCTGAGTTTCTGTTTGAACGGTTTTTGATTTGGTTTTAAGGGAATGGTATGTTGGATCACTGAGGTGTCATAGGACTTCAAGTCCTCATAACTCCAAGCAAATACATCTTGGAATTCTTTGAACAAATCCACATATTTCGGTTTTTGATCAAGGGGCAGATTTTTGGACAACTTAATCATTATTGGATGCTTTGCGGTTCCTATGTTGTGTTCTTCTATGGCAGCATTCAAAGGTTCCATCTTTGGCTTTTTGGGCACATCGTTGTCATCAAACATGTCTTCCAATGGAGTAAGGCCGGCAGGTAGAATATTACTCTTCAGATCAATAAACTCATCCTCCGCTTTGGTTGTTTCCTCTAAACAGATTCGTTTCAGCTGTTCTATGTTTGTATTGTTAAAAACAGTAGGGTTAAGGATTTGTTTAGCTATTGCAGCTGTTACAGTCAGGTGATTTTCTTCTGCTAACTGTTGTGAGTCGACCATGGCATCCATGTCAATGTTTGTGTTGGAAAATTCGTCCTCCAAGGTTAAGAAACTGTTAATCTAGGCATCATTTTGAAATACCTGCCAATCCTTGACATTGTTAGGGACCGAAGGTCTGCGTTTTATTTCAACGGTGAAAAGGTGATTTGGTTCAAAGGGAAGCTTGCATGTGCTAGCAAAGGTTGCTAGACTATGGGCATGAATATTGTGATCTCGTGCAATTTTGGCAAGCTTGAATTCACTGAAGGCATTGAGTAATTCGGTGGCAGTAACTCTGTAAGCTCTCATTCTACTATCATTAGCGACAAAGTTACCTTTTATTTGTTGTATAATCAAGTCAGAGTCACCTAGGACGGACACTTTAGTAGCTCCTAGGAGTTTGAGCAACTTGAGGCCTAAAAGAAGAGCTTCATACTCTGCCATGTTGTTTGTACATCTAAAATTGAGTTTATAGGCATGGCCTTGTGCGTGGTTATCATGAGTATTGTAGATCCATACTCCAGCCCCTGCTCCTAACTTGTTAATCGAACCATCAAACTCCAAATACCATGTGATTTCTTGTTTGAGGTCTGTATTGAGAGTTTCAGTTTTTTGCGGATCGGGCAGACTTACAATTTATGTTTCGGGATGTTCTTCTTGTTGTTTGTTGGTTGCCTTGGCTGTTGAGACAATTTCATGGGTATTGGCAACCGATTCCTCATTGATGTACGTTCCTTGCTCCAAAGATAACGGCTTATCATTAGTTGGAGGGCTTGTGTTATCATTAAATAAAATCAAAGAATCCATATCGGAATGGATTGAGTAAATTGGAAAATTTTGGGGTTTTTCCTCACTGCTTACCACATACTTCATTAATGTTTCTCTATATAGTCTCTTTGGTTGCCCAAAGACAAATATAGTGGCATAAGAGAGGTCGAGTTGACGGGACCCTTGAAATTATGCTCCCCACAATATGGATAGGAGCATGCCATACTTTTTGGGAATGTCAGCAACTACTACGTCCATTAAGATTGTCTTGTTGGGGAATTGGACTAGAGAGACACAAAGGTCTTTGATCAAGCCTAAACATTTGACTTGACTTGAGTCAAAGGGATACAGATCTTTGTACGGTCTTGTGACATCAAGGTTCAACCTTTCCATTACAGCTTTGGGAATAAGGTTATGTGAGGCACCTGAGTCAAGCATAGCATTATGTAGTATTTTGTCATGTATGTGCAAGCTGACATAAAAAGGTGGAACAGGTCCATATGTTGTTTCTCCGTTAACTTCTGGACCAAACAGTAGTTCAGGGGTATCATCTAAAACGTTCACATTATCCCTTAGTTCTGGTAATTGAAGTGACCTTTGAATTTGTTGCCTATATACATCATGTTTGCCAAGTTCTGAGAGGGGAATGGAAATCTTGAGTTTTCCAATCTCTGCTTCTAAACTGAATGGTTTTTCCAATGAGTTCTTGGCGTTGACAGTGGCAAATTTCTCTTTTTTAGGCATACTCTCTATGTTTTCTTTTGGAATGTTAATGTCATGATGTATGACAGTTTGTGGTATTTCTGTTTTGGGAAGATTTTTAGGAGTGCTATTCAGATCTTCTTTTGGGGAGGAGGGAGGTAGAGGCCGATCAATAGGAGAGTGTGTGTCTGTTACATCCTCCACAGTTACCTGATGAGGGTTTGGGACAGAGCTGTCAGTTGGTTGATTTTTGGTGATATTTCCTTTACTTTTGTTGAGTTGTTTGCTATCTTTTGTTCTGCTAGATGGGGGAACATCAATGGTCCTTGTTCTTAATTTGTATTTCTTGTGTACCTCGTACACATGGTATCATATCCTTGTTTAAAGTCGAAGGACTCTCCCGACTTGGTGTAAAATTGTTTTGCATCAGGATATGGTCGTTCTTCTTCCGTAAGAAAGATTTGCTGTTCATTTTTTAAATCTATCAGGTTCATATGAGTCCCATATGTGGGCTCAGTGGATGTAGATGCCTCTGCATAGTTTTCTTGAAAAGGAGGCCTGATATCATGGTCGGGACTGGCCCTTCCAACGTTTGTATTTTGAGTTTTTTTGAAGTTCGGGTTCCTTATGGCATTGGACTGTTGACCCTCCCATGAAGTTTTTCTCTCAACATTGTCTACTTTGTCTCCCAGCCTGTGGATGCCACTGATGATAGCATCTAGCTTCTAATCGAAGGCTGAGGGTTCTTCTTTGAAAGTGTTTCTTCTCTCTGTTCTGGCTCTGTTTCTTTTAGCAATTAGATTTGCTTCCACACTAATAGCAACATCTTGCATTTCTGCAAGGCTTTGAGGGGCTCTTTCCCTTAACTGATATGCCATCTCAGCATCGAAGCCATCTGGGAATTTGTATAAAGTGAGATCAGGTGGAGGTCTTAAATTTTGTGGTATTGCATTGTAAACATTGTTAAATCTTGCGCAGTAATCCAAAATTGTTTCCTGAGGTCCTCTTTTGATAGTATCATACTCAGATAATATGTGTAGGGGATCTTTCTTTTTCTCCCATCTGTTAATAAATGCCTGGTATAAGGCTTCAAGGTTTAATATAGAATTGGGTGCAAGTGCCCTAAACCAGGTTCTGACATCACCGGTCAAACTTTGGACAAAAATCTTCATTCTTACACTGTCATCATCAATTTCATAACTCTCGAAATAATCCTGCATTTCCTTTGTATGTTGTAGGGCAGTGCAGGAGGTCATGCCATCAAAATAGGTGATTTTTGACTGGTAGTCCTGAGGCATAGCCCCGGGATTAGTAGGCAGTTGTAAGGGCGCATATCTAGCCATGATGATGGGGATAAGCGGAATGGCTAGGGCAGCGGGGATAACAGGAACAACCGGGGTAGAAGGAGTAGTAGTGGTAGTAGGAGTATGGGATGGATGTGTAGAGGAGCTGCTTGGAGAAGGAGGTGATGAACCAGGGGAACTTGGGGTTGACCGGAATAAAACTTTGACAGGGGTTGGAACACTGCTTGGCTGAACTGTTTCAGGACTCGCAACAGTTGGGTCTTCTTTTTGCTTTTGTTTTCTAATGATCTTAGGAATTAAATTCGGATTTTCAAAAATAGCAGGGCGATTTAGATAAGGATTTGCTCGTGTATCACATGTTTGCTTCTTAGGATCCAGCTTCTACTCTATTTTTGGGAACTTTTTCTAAAGACACAGGTTGACCGAGGCCTTCACAGGTCGGTTTCATCCTCTGTGGGGCTGCAGACTGGTTTAGTGAATTTATCTGAGGAGTTCCCCAGTGGAGTCACCATTATGTTATCACTTAGGTTGTCCCTAAGCTCCTGTAGGGATACGACCGAGGTAACCACAAACCAATCTTTGGATTGTAAGTTCTAGCCCACCTGCAATAAGAGAGGGCTCTCTCTTAATGATTCGACTTTGTTGATGATTTTAGGTTAGATTTTGGCTCAGGGGTTTTTGTTTGTGTTTGGATGGAAGGAAAATGCTTTCAAGCAGAGAGGCAATTTATGAAGTGATAAGTTTCAAACCATTGGGCATGGAGTCATGGGTGAGGATTATTAGTGTGTCTTTCTGGTCATAAGATAAATAATGAAGCAGGATAGCTGCTCATACCACAATCTTCAGACTAAAAGGATGAATGATATGTAAGGAATGAGAGGCACTTAAGAATCTCTCATTTAACTTAACAGAGGGAAAGATGATCTGTATCTAGGGGAAATGAAGAATCCCTGGATAACTGTCTTGGGTTAAAGCAAACATGAGCCATGTGGAATTCATATTTATGCTTAAACAGAGGAAAACATAAAGAAACGACAGAAATTGAGCATAGAGTGTATTTAAGCAAATTCTAAGCTAATCTTTCTTTCTGCTATTTAAGAGCGTAATTCATGAATGAAAACAGAGGTAAGAAGCACTTATTGAGTTATGCACAACACGAGAATTCCATAATCACTCTCCTACCAGTAAACACAGTGAACAATCCGTTCTCCAAGGCTCATAAGAAGTCTTTGATTATAGAAACTTATCAGATATTACAGTGCGAGTCTCTCCTGGAGCAAAACCAGCTAGAGATAGCTTGTTGACTAATCAACCAACCAACCAACCCGTAACACAGTATTCAGGGTTGTCTTTATAGTGTAAATATCTCAAACTATTCATTACAATTGACCTAAAACAGGTCAGCAAAAAAGAGCTTTCTAAACCTAAAATTGTGCCAAAATTAAATGCAGGTAAATATCTATTGAACTGTGTCAGAGGTAGCTGGATTAAAAAGAGTGCAATGTGGCCCTTGGAAGCTCGATGCAGTACTACTAGAATAACTGTGCTTTGGGATCTGCAGTTCTGTTCTGGTGCGAGTTAAATGTGCAATAACCATGATTTGAGAGTTTTGAGTGGCCTCGCCCCTTTCTTTGACTTTGTTGGAAGGTATTAAATCTTCTCCTGCTTTGGGCCGCTGTTAAGATCTTCGCTAATACTCTTTGCCGCTACATTGATGGTCTCTGCCGCTTTCTGATACTCTTTGACGTGTTCTCTCTCTGTGAATTTGATCTGATACTCTTTAATCTCTGTCTTTGGTCTCTTCCTGTCTTTAAATCGGTTTAATTTGGCAAAATCGGGCAATTTCAGGCCTTTACGGTGCAAAACGGGCCAAGGAATCAAAATATTCCCTAAAGATTCCCCAGCTCCGTTTCTCATTCCGGAGCTCCGAAGCACGATTTTTCCTCTTGCACAAATTTTCGGTTTTTTCGCTGCTGATGTCAGCAGTACGACAGATGATGTCAGCAGTGGGGTCCTTTGGTACGGATGTCACGTCAGCATGCTGACGTCATCAAGGTGACGTGGCAGTACGGCGAGGTGACGTGGACCAGGCGCAGGCAAGGTGAGGTGACGTGGAGGCGACCTGGCAGGATGAGGTGGTGCTCCTGTTATGTGAGGGGAGGGTGATTTTCCCTATGCTTCAGACCGCCTTTGGTACGGAGGTGGTTTCTGTCAGGGGCGGCCTGATGCAATGGGAGGCCGCCACCTGTCCCGGTGTACGACGGGAAAACCGTTGGACGTCGGGTGGTAACCTACCACCGTAATTGGGCGCACGATGTGATCAGGGACCGTCGGATCTGGGGGAGGCGATCCGACGGTGGACGGGAAAGGGAGATGCGCGGGGTTTAGCAAAGGCATGCGCGCATTAAAGGCTTAATTTTTCACGACGCGGTGGGTTTTCAACTTTAGAAAATGGGTAAATGTGTTTGCGCGGTGAAAACTTATCAAACAAACATTAATATTTTTCATAGAAGAATGCGCGGAGAGGGTTATTTAGCATTTGGAAAGGGTTCCCTTACTGTTTGGAAGGGGTCCATACACTTGGGAGTGGAAATTTTCGCAGAGGGAGTGTTCTTACTAAGGTCCAGGTGACTTAGTAATTCCCAGTGAAGTATTTATGGTTATATTTCAACCAGGGGGAGGGGATATTTACATAAGGGGATTATCTACATAGTTTTAGTATGGGGACAGGGAAAATATAGGAAGTTAAATAATAATGTTAGTAGTTATTATGGAGATGACAAGAAAGCATTAAGTTTCAGAAATCTTAGGCTTGAAAAGGGGAGATAGACCCTTATAGAGAGAGTATGGATTCTCTTTGAGTGAAGCAGGTCTTCACCCAAGCTAATGACATGAAAATGATGAAACTAAGAGATATCAAGCAGATCTTGACCTCTTTTTGGGGAAATTAGTTAATGATTGGGGGGAGATGGAGAAAGGAAGTTAGTTATGCCTGTTTTGAGCTCTTTCACATAAAACTGCTTGGTGATTGTGTCCTGAGTAGAGATGACACCCTGAAAACATGGAACTGATCAGCAATCAAGATTCTACAACCTCAAAACTACCTACCTAGCCTACTTACCTAACATTTTTTCTTCTTTTGGTTTGGGTGCACTTAGACTTGCAGACCCATCATTTCAATTTTTTCTTTTTTATACCTTCCTATCTACAAACTACTCTTTTTTCTTCCAAGGGCTCAGATTAAGCAGTTGGGCTCCTTTGATTCTCTACCTATCTAAGAATCTGCCAAGATTAAGCTGTTTGGACAGATTTTCATCCTCTATATTCTAAAACAAGAAATTGAAACCTAGGGAGACCAACATTAAGCTGTTTGGACCTCCCTTTAGCTGAAAATTGTACAAAACTGGAATAACTTCTCAAAATTTGGAAAGCAGTTAGATGAACTCTGAGTAGCCTTCTTTGCTTGGTGATTGTTTAGCAAATATGGAGCATGGTAGCATGCAAAGTATGACATATTTGGTCTGTAAAAATTTCAATCATGAAATATGAGTAACCTGTTGCAGTGGGAGGCTAACAGTGGCTCCACTTGGGGATGGCTTCTCCTTGTGAGAAGCCAAGAACAGCAGGTCAGATTGCCTTGTTTCTTCTATTATGGTTGTGCTTTGAACTTGTTAGTGTTGACTGTTGGATTCATTTGAACTTTTGGATTGGGAACAGCTCTTTCCTTCACTTGTGCTGTTGTTAAGCTGCAAAGCACTGCCTGCTTTCTTCTGCGTGCTTTAGCATCATGGATTCTTTACAAAAAATCAAAACACTGGTATATACAAATATTCTATGTACAGAATAAAACATTGCCTGCTCTTTTTCAATCAAATGGATCATTGTAGTACTTTAGCATTCGGCCATTGACAGGGACTTCTTCAGCTGTGATGCCATCTAGAGCTTTGAGAAAATAGGTATTATTGCCTTGCAGAGTGCTGATAATGTACAGACCTTTCCACATAAAATCGAATTTTGCGTGTTTTCCATTGTCTTCTCTTCGTGAATCCCATCTTAGAACTTTTCTATCCACCCAGAAATCCTCTGCTTTGGCCTTCTTATCAAACACCTTTTTGAGTTTTTCTTGCAGTATTTGAGCTCTGCCGAAGACTTGTTCTCTGGTTTTCTGAAGATGAATGGTTTGATTAACTCTTCTCTGCATGTCATTCGGTTCAGCCTAAATTTCTTGCAAAAATTTAATAGTAGGAATGCCCAGAGATGAAGGGAGCTTGGCTTCCATGCCATATACAATTTCATAAGGGCTCATCCCAATGGATTTCTTGGTGGAAAGTCTGTCTGCCCACAGATCATTTGTGAGCTTCCTATGCCAGTTCTTTTTGCTTTCCTCCATCAGTTTCTTTATGATATTGATGAGGCTTTTGTCGGAAGATTCGGCTAAGCCATTACCTTGAGGGTAGTAAGTTGTGGAGTGGCCTATGGTGATGTGGTATTTATGGCAAAAGTTGATCATTTTTTTGGATTTGAAAGCAGCATCTTTGTCAGTGATAATTTTCTCAGGGCAGCCGAATCTAGAAAGGATATTGCTCTCAAGGAATTGGATAATGGTAGAGTCGTTGGCTTGCCTACATGGGATGGATTCAATCCACTTAGTGAAATAATCGGTGGCTGTTAAAATCCACTTGTGTTGGCCTGAGGAAGAGGGATGAATTTCTCCAATGAAGTCGAAACCCCATTTTTGAAAAGGTTTCTCGGTTGAAATGGGCTTAAGGGGCAGGGGCAATAGTTTTTTTTTCCCTTCAAATATTTGGCATTTGTGGCATGAGACAGCAAACTTCTTTACATCTGCAAATAGAGAGGGCCAGTAATAGCCAGCTCGTAAGATCTTGTCAGCCGTGGACTTCCAATATAAGTGTCCTCCACAGTCCCCTGCATGTAATTCTTTCATGATGCTATTAGTTTCATTTATAGTCAAACAAATAAGAAAAATACCTTCATGATTTTTCCAAAACAAAGCACCATCTATGACACAAAATTTTGATGATTTCATCCTTAAAAATCTTTTCTTGGTTCTGGACAATCCTGGGGGAGCACACAGGTTTAACAATACAAAGAAAATATCAACATACCATGGGGATGGATGAAGGTTTCATGATCGTGGAGTCGCCAGCTCCGGTTCCATTGTCCAGTTGATTATTCTAATGCTGGAAGTTTGTTTCCGACATTATTGCTAACCCTTGTCCTTTTATGAGCTTGGTGGGCTTTATTTCAATGTCGTATTCAAGGATGTTGGCAATCCACTTGCCTCTTTTGCCTTCTAGTCCCTCTTGATTCAATATATCCTTTACAGCAGCGTTAGGGACATAGGCAATCACGTGGGAGTATAGGATGTAAATTCTGAAATCTTTGATGGCTTTGACCAGGGGATAAGCCTGCTTTTCCATAATCTGATATTTCAAGGGTGCATCTCTCAAAGCTCAGCTGAAGAAAGAAATTGGCTTTTCGTTGCCCTGATCATCTTTCTGCAGAAGGACGGCAGCTATAGTGTGTTCAGATGCGAAGGAAAAAATGATAAAATCTTTGTCGAATTGAGGACTGGTGAGGACAGGCGTTTGAGTTAGGGTAGTTTTTATACTCTCAAAAGCCTGCTTGGTTTCAAGAGACCATTTTACCTTGGCATCCTTCTTCAACATGTTGCTCAGTAGCCTTATTAGCTCAGCTAGGTTTGGGATAAATCTCCTTAGGAAATTGAATCTTTCCAAGGAATGCTTGCAGTTCTTTTATGTTTCTTGGATAGGGGATTTGAAGGATAGCTTGAATTCTTTCCGGGTCAATTCTAATCCCATCTTTTGATATTATATGCCCTAGAAGCTTGCCTTCCTC
>APFE031513951.1:0-11230 GCA_000404065.3 Pinus taeda | reverse complement strand
ACATAATGAAAAATCAAGCTGGTAGTCTCAGTTTTGAGATCCAGTGGGAAATCTCTGTGTATATGTGTTTTATTTGTTTTGCTCTCGCATTTTTATTTTTCCTGTGATTTAGAATTCGTATGCAGGTAATTTCTGTACAGGGTTAAAACCTACAATAATAGGGAATAAGAAAATTATTATTATTATGAATATGTATAAAAGAATGGAAATTCACTGTGAAACATTTAGTTGTATAATATTCATAAAAATAATTATTAAATTTATTTATTTAAAAAAAAGTTTTTTAATTTTAGTTATAATTATTTAAAACAAAATGTTGAACTAATTCCCATTATATGGACTATTAGTTAGTCTATAACTTTTATTGGCAAAAATAGATTAACAAAAGTTAGGTGCCATCTATTCCTAAAAGCATATAAGTAATGTCTTTAATTTTTTAGCTAGGAAAAAAAACTAAAGACAAAACTTGTCTTTTTGGTTAATTATTTTAATAACATTAATTTTGTACATTGTATACTGTCTTTTTAAGCATTTATCCATCACTTTCCTAAGTAATACATATTTCTTGTTTTAATTTTTGGATTTATTACATGATCTCTATTAACCGTCATATGTAGACTTTCTTTGGGAGATTTTTTTATTGGAAAAGTTTTTAATTTGATATACATAAACTCTAGGATGCTACCACAATTTTAGGTAATGAACATGTGTCATAATGACTTAACTAAACCACAACACCATTTTTGAAAAATATTCCTTATATGTATTAGGTGTACCTCTTGCTTGCATTCAATCTCTTTATTGCAAGTGTGATTCCTCCCAAGTTGCTAAATCTAGCAAAGGCACAAAGTGTATGGCTTCCTTTATGTAATTTGGTAGGAGAGATTGTGCACTATAGTGACAATCCATTGACTTTGATAAAACTTTATCTATCTTGACATGGAATTTTAAGGATATTTGTAGAGAGTATTACAAAGTACTATATCTTATTTTGTCTTATAAAAAATTAACAAAATAGGTTCCTCAAAATTGATTTAATCTTTTTGGATTTTAGACATCTGTGGTTTATATCTTTTGACATAGTTACCGGAGAACCCACAATAAAAACCATTTTTTGTCAACATTTCAAATCTCGAGAGGGATCCATCATCAGGACTTCTTGAATGTTGATAGTAGAAGAGCTTAACTGAGATATTTAAATAGTTATAAGGTAACATGATTTAAGGATGATATGAAGCTTAGCTTGATTAGTAATATTTATTATTGTCTTTTCTAAGATTTTTATTGTAATTTTTAGTAATTTTTGAATAATGAGTTAATTTATTTAACTTTTAAAGTATTTAAAAATTAGTATTAAATCCAATTATTAATGAAATATTAAATAAATACTTAATCCTTAATCTTAATCAAATACTAATCCTTAATTTTGGATACACCACACCATTCGTATGTTGGAGTAGACCACTACTTTCTCACTTGAAGCTTTCCATTGCAGTGTTCACTCATTATACACTTTGTACTTTTGAGTCTTTGGCATCTTCATTTTTAATTTTTGCATACTAGTCTTGAATCTCCATACTTTACCTGTAATTAGTTACAGTCGCGATTTCTAACAAAATGACTATACCTATATTGAGTTAGTTAGGCTCAATAAGGTTCAATACATTCAAAATTCAAAATACAAAAATTTCTCACCCTCATGTCCACATGTTGTCATGGCTCCAATAGGTTTCCCATACCTATGAAGGTATCTCATCAATATGAACCAAATCACCTTACCTTCCACCTTTAAATTTGCTTCAAGGGGCTTCAAAACAAATAAAAATTTAACAAGGCTCCATGCTAGTTTGTTGCATCATCCTCAAAACTCATTTGTGTGCCTTACTCTTGCATTTCTTCTCAAATACGTTACCAAGTTAAATTTTTGTAGATCACCTATCCACAAAGCAGAGATTGGTTCCATACTCCTTTCTTCGTTTATCGATTTTGATATCTCTACAGCTTTGTAAACCATTTTTTTTTTCTTATGCTCAATTTCAGGTTGTAGTTCACCAAACCGGTGGAAATTTTCAAAAAAAAACAAAAAAAATGCTTGCTACATAAAACATCGTTGTAGTATTGAAGTCTACCCATCCTACTTTGTCTTGTTTTTTAGATTTTTCAAAAACATTTGAAGCAAAGTTTTGATGACTGAAGTGTGTTCCTTCTCATCTTCATCAAAAATAAAAACACTAAAGGGTGTTCTCCTTACTTCTTCTATCAGTTTCCTAGCAACATAACCAAGAGGAGAACCTATGAGCCTTGTAGCCAAATGTTGCTCCATATATTCAAATATATCAATATGGAAAATTTGATTTTCATCATCAAGAAATTGAGCTGCAAGAGCATTCGTAAGTTCTATTTTTCCAACTCTAGTGGGCCACAATAGTAGGAAAGATACAGTCTATTGTTGAGGTCTTCCAATCCTAACCCATGATGTTAACACAACTTCAACAACCTCTTGAACCACCTCATTTTATCTAAAAACTCTTTCATGCAAAATGTATGCCAGGGCATTCAGTTTCTTCTTTTGATTCTAACTTAGTCTTGTAACAGGGATACTAGTCCAACAACTCACAATCTATGCGATCTTCTCAGGTCCCACACTGTCTCTTAACATGAGGTTTTCTTCCATCCCACCTTTCTTCTAGAAACTACAGTGTCTATCTCTTGAATTCTCATTTTCTTTACTGCCTAGGATGTATCAACATTAAAATAGGAAAAATTTAGAATTTTTATCAAGATATCTAATTTTGCACCAATATTTTAGTTAATGATTCCCCCATTTTTGTCCACACAAAAAGATAAGTTATGTTTCCCATGCACTGCATCAATGTATACTGTATTGTTCTCATCAATCTCCCCATTAATGAGAATTCAATATAACTGAGCGAAAAAATTTCTTTCCAACCATCACTACAAGGGAGGAGCACCATAAATAGGATCATTGGCTTCATAAAGAAGAAGATCCATAGAAACATCTGTAACCCCTAAAGCAACACCTCTCTCTACAAGACAAATTGCTACATCTTTCATTTATATTCTAGAAACTTTTCTGAGCTCATCATGAGAAAGAGGATTAAATACGACTATTACATCATGTGTATTCAATATCTCTAGCCTGAAATGTCTTCTAACTTTTTCATGGTGTTCTCTCTAGTGGTTTTTATTGTTGTGTGGTCAGACAATGCAACAAGAAATTGCTATGCTCAAAGATTGGATGTCATGATGATGATTGTGTTTGAGAACCTAATTGTGTGACATTGTCCATCAATAAGTCTAGCATCATAAATCATTTGAAGAAAAGCACTCCACATAAAATACCATCATCAGAACCCAATGTCAAAGACTTCTCGCACTTCTCAAGCTGCTTCTTCAAGAGAACTAGGAAAGAACTTTTTGTTTTGGGTACAATACTTTTAGGGAATCTTCAGTCCTTATTGCATTGAATATAGATGAAAATAATTTGCCAATATATGTGCGTGCTTTTGTGACTCATCGACTCTCTGAAGATAAGGGAGTAAATTTTACGCAGGCTCAGATTTGTTCCCCATGGTCGATCTATAAAAAAATGCTACTATACTGTAGTCGCATATTTTGAAACATTATGAATGCCATATTCCAACAAGTCTCCTAGTGGATGAAACCCATGATCACGTAGCATATCAAAACAACGCTCAATATCATGCAGCAATGATAGAGACTACTTCTGTAGTGCATGGCCCGCACCTACCACTATTTAGAAACATCCTTCAATTAATCCACATCAAGCTTCAAGAACAATATTTGTAGGAACTTCTTTGACAGCTCAAAAAACACTGGACTAATGAATCTACAAGGTCCACACCATGTCACAATGAAATTTACCACCACCAATTAAATTTTCATAAGGAATAGTAGAATCGTCTCTCCATTCTTGGACAATCCAAGCCACAAACTCTTCACGGTTGGCCCTTCACAGTCATGTTCTCGTATCCTGGTAGGACATGCACATACTCACTTCAAGAACACCAATCTCAACTTTTTACGCTTTCTAATAGATCCTTTACTCTACCATGGATCAACTCAAAAGATAAATTACACTGCACATGGTGCTACTCCACTAACTCATTTCTCAGACAAAAAACAAACCACCGCGACCACTCTAGTCACCGAGATGTCATGAGAAGAAACAAAAGAGCAAGTGCCAAAAGGTCTCCGCATCCAAAAGGCAGTGTGTACATGCTAATCCAAATAGAAAAAATTTAACCAATCGTTGAAAATCTACAAAGTGGATCTAAACCCATGCCTAACCATAGGCTTCACAAGTCCAACATTGTTCTAGAACATTACCACCATGCAACTTTATAAATGTGACACAACAAGTCCGCAAGATGCAAGTTAAATTTCCAAATCACCTCACTGTCTCAAATGCATGAGCTCCATGAACACTAGCGGGAAGGTAGCCTTGCTACCTTGTAGCATATTCAAGAAATGACTTCTCCTTTAACCACAATTGGGGGCACCAGGCATAATCCACCACAAATTTTGAGGCTTCAATAAGCAAAACCTCAGTGCTCCACAATTGTTACAGATCCATTTGGGCACATCAAATCCCAACATTCATATCAGTGATTTAGGACTCATCAAACACTGAAATCAATTGTTTCATGCCCTGAACATGTCAACCCTTTGAATGCCTCCTTCCCAGATAGTTTCATGACTTGAAGACATCTAGAAATTACCTCTAGAGGGACCAGTGCAAGTAAGCCCTTATGAAGGTTCCCTGCACAGTAACTAAGTCCACTGGTAGGGTGCTCTATATAGCACCTAGGCTTCTGTTCACCTGCACTGGGTGAGAATGAGTGAAATTCAGATAGGGTTTGAGAATATTCTTATATTATGGAGTCATCTAGAAGTTTCCCTATTTTATCAGCTCATATGAGCTTGAAAATGAATGAGGAATGATTTAAGGATCATCCTATCATCTCATCCCTTCCTCCATGGAACTAATTCTAAGTATGGAAGACCATTCAATGTCACCATTAATGACAAAACCTCCTTCATCTTCCTATAAATTGACCAATCATTTATGTGATTAGGGGTTGGATTATGTTGAATTGTAAGGAGATAACACTGCTATGAGACTTGCCTTTAGAGTAAATGATGTGATGCCACAAGCTTGTCTTGGTTTTGATGCGATGTGGATGGGATTCAAGCTGGAGGAATGACAATGAATCAGACACAGATGATTGTAATTCCTTCTTCTATCTAATAAAGTGTTTGAACCTTTTTACATATGTATGAATTGCTTCTGATTCCTTTCATTTATATTCAATGGATCATATGCTTTGATTGATTTTCATCTTTTGTTGTGTTGACAGGGTACTTTTCAAGCGGATTAGGTATGGAAGGAGTGACAGAATCGATAGAAGGGAGACGAGAGGAAAGCGGAACTCCAGGTAGGCCTTCTATCCTCTCTTCTTATCTATTGCTTATAGGGAAAGTCTAAAATAATTTAAACTATTGTTCCAGGCACACTTACTTGTGTAGTGAATTAATATTTATCCATAGATGCTAAATTTTCCAAAACAAAATGGCGACTTAGGGATGAACCCTCTTTCCTAGTATCTTATCCACCTCCTATGACATCCGTGTAGACTCTATTTATGTTCATAGATTGTAATTCAACTGTTTACATTGAAACATTGGTTAAAATTGTATCAAGTTGCATTTTGAATTGGCTTAATATCACCATTGCATGCTTGTGAGGGAAACAGTGCATTGCAGAGCATCCCTGGCTTGGGGACAGTGCTCTGAAGCACATTGTCTCCCACTCTAGGTTATGTTGATCCTACTAGGATTAGTTTCCCACCTTTGGAAAGAGTTTTTACCAACTTTTCTATGTTTGATTGTTTGTTTATTGATCAATGAATGTTATGTCTCTGAAAATGAGCGTTTATCTCTTGGTCTAGCCCAATTTTGATTGGATTGATTAATGTTTCTTCATGTCTTCTTTGTCATTATCGATCAATAGTAAAATTTAGGATATAATTGATTAATCTTCATTCGAAAGAAAGTGTCGTAAAGTCTTCTCTTCCTTCGAATATGAACTGTCATAAAATTCTTTGTTCATATGAAATATTTATTGATTATATGTGCATATTTCAATTTTGTTCATATTTACATTATGGGACTCGAAAAGAAATACATGCATGTTGCATTAAAAAGAGTTTGTGTGCGCTGATAGGAATAGTGTAGGGAAATTGCATTTAGATTGTGCTCTTTGCTCTTTGATCAAGGGAAATCTGATTCTCTGTCGCTAAGTAGCTAGGATTTTCATCGTTAAATTGAAGGGAAAGAATGCTTATCATGATAGTTGCATTCCTAGGAATTTCATAATACATAACGTGGTGAACTTGAATTGAAAATTCCTAAGCAAGATAAACTTAAAATAAACATCAATTTACCTAATGGAGGATTGTCATTAACGAGAACATTTAGTGGTTCTAGGCTAGAGACATGTTCCGATGTCATAAAGCAAAGTAGTTGTCACTAACTTGTCTGTAATACATCCCGAGTGTGATACCTCATTCCATATACGTGAGTATATCGTAGCTCGTCCACGTACCCTCTGGTATATAGGGCGGTGCTACAGTATGCAAAGTATATGGGAATGCTCTAACTATGTAGTTTTTCATTAGACAGTGCTTATATGGATTGGGCCTTCACATACTTTCAGGTATATATCGGAGGACAACATTAGGTTGCTATCCATACTTAGGTAACCAAGTGAGGTGCCTTGTACACTGTGATACACTGAACACAACATTCGGGGAGATTGCTTGCCCATACTTCTTAGTTCGCCAGGAGGTATTCTGCTGCTCATAGTTTCTTGGTAAACCATTTTCCTAGATTATCCCTCTTTTGTTTTGTTTTGTTACTTTGATTAAAATAAAATTAATTGGCTACAAATAACATCCTCCACACTCACTCGTTAGTTGATCTTAGGTTGAAACATATGGTGGCAAATTTGGAGTTCATCGATCAAGGAATTCCTTTTGATCGGAATCCTAGTCCTTTTCCTTCTTTTGGAAACATTGGTGCTCCATATATGGCTACATTTTCCGTTCTCAGATTTACCATTGGCTTGCTAGTATGGTTGTTTTCAACCTCCTTGGTTCAAAATGTTGTGATTTCTCCCCAATCGAGTACACCTCCAACTGGACAAAATCAACCTCCAGTTGATCCTAAGGTTGACCCTTTGCCTTCTTCCTCGATTTTTTCTTCATCCCCTTCTTGCTTTTCACCTGGTGAAAGTATTGGTACTAGTAACTAGGTGGCTAAGAAGAAGAAGAAAGGGAAGAATAAGAAGAAGAAGCAAATTCAACAGAGGGGCAACCAAGTAACCATTTCTCTAAATGCAACATCTGATGAGAATCCATCCATCAAGCCTCACAAAGTTCGATATCCATGCAAACTTTGTGTGAGAGATCATTTTCTTTGAAATTGTCCTGATACTCCTTAGATCTTAGAAGAGTGGTCTTCTCGTTCACATCATCCTGTGTCATTAAATTCTTGAGACTGGTAACACACCCTCAAATAGTGGTAGTAAACTTCATGGAAAGAAGGGTAAAGTTAAGTTTCCATGTAGGTTATATGAAGGGAGTAATCCCATTCACCTTTTCCCCTATCTAGATGAAGCCAAAAATGTGCTGGATAATCGTCCTACTTCGCCGCAGCGACTTCCATCTAGTTACATGAGAGTATCCCTTAATCCTTCACTACTTGATGAATTGACTGACCAAAATCAATTGTCGGTCAAACACACATTATCTGAAAGTGAATCCTGTGGGTCTACACCCAACCGAAATCAATAGGTCGACGTAACAATTGACCCGATTTCACCTTCAGCTAGTTGTACCTTTCTCGAAGAGAGTGAATATGATACCACTCAAGTTCTTTTAGTTTCTTCAGATTCTAATGATCTTGGTGGCAGTTCTCCTATTCCATCAAGACATGAGGAAAATCTTCCACCTTTCATAATTCAAAGGGTTAATTCTCCCATTTCTACGGTACCCCCTCCAAGTAGTCTAATCACTTATTTTGATAGGAATCGACTGACAGGATTTGTCTTCCTTCTTAAGTGCCTTTTCAGTTTGTAGTACAAGTTTGTAATATGATTGTATCTAGCACTATTATAGATGAAGGTGCATCAGTGAGTATCCTTTTCTCATCTGCTTGGCAAGCACTTGGTTCGTAGCCACTTGTGCGAGTTAGTCAAAATCTATTGTCTTTAATAGAGGAACCAGTCAACCATTAGTGATCCTTCCTTAGTTGCCTATTACTTTGGGAGGAAAACTTGTTTATTTGAATGTGATGGTAGTTCCAGGCCCTTTAGATTACAATTTACTTCTAAGGTGCGACTATGTTTATGACATGGGAGTTATTGTTTCAACACTCTTTCGAGTGATTTGTTTCCCGAAGAAGGTGAAATTGTCACTTTTGACCAACTTTCATTTCCCAGTCCAAATATTACTCCTAGCCAAACATCTTCCCTAATTAGTCCTTTTGTACAAATGGTATCATCCCCACGATGGGTTAATTATGTGGCAACCCATTCCATACCTACATCAACTAACGATCAATTTAGTGATGTTGTACATCATGTACTAGGGGGCATTGGAACCATATCTCTCCTTCATGACCTCTTATGAGTTGTGATCAAAGGATACAAGGATAGTTCATTGTCTTGTGTCAACCTCGTTAAAAAATGAAACCAAGGAATATGAGGATAGTTCCTTGTCTTGTGTCAACCTCATTAAAAAATGAAACCAAGGAATATGAGGATAGTTCCTTGTCTTCTGTCAACCTCGTTAAAAAATGAAACCAAGGAATATGAGGATAGTTCCTTGTCTTGTGTCAAGCTCATTAAAAAATGAAACAAGGAATCTGAGGATAGCTCCTAGCCTTGTGTCAACCTCATTAGAAAATGAAACAAGTCATATGAGCATAGTTCCTTGTCTTATGTCAAGCTCACTAAAAAATGAAACAAGTTCCCCTCGAGAAAATTTCCAAGTTGAGTCTTTGATCAGATCTCATAAAATCCCAGTTAAGTTTTTCACTTGATCTCGTAAAAGAACCTTCATTCCATCCACTTGATAACCATGAGCAGTCAAATTAGGTGAATGTAATGAAGCTTGGAGGGCATGCACCTAGAGGTAAAGTTAAGTTTCCCTGTACGTTGTGTGAAGGGAATCACTGCATTCACCTTTGTCCCTATCTAGATGAAGCCAAACACAAACATTTGCAGATGCAAAAAAGGAAGATTATCTCAATCTTCAAACAACAAGACTCTCACTCTTAGACTCTCAAACTTTGAATGTCCCAATGAGCCATAATTCTCTCTTTTTATAGGATGAGAAGGAGAAAAACATCAAACAATCGTACTAAGATTCTGAGATATGGATCAAATCACACCAAAAGAAAATCGTACTGAGATTCTAAGATGTGGATCAAATCACATTAAAAGTCGAAGAAGTGCTCCGAGTCTCGAAAAATCATAATTTTTACAAAGTAGATATTATTCCAAATCCTACGGAAAATATATATACAATGTGGAGATTTTTGTCATAAAATCCCACGAAAATCAGTCACTATCAAAGTCAAGTGACAAGACATTACTGTACATTGTGGATGATTTTCAGGAGAAGCCCACGAGAACCCTTGGATTATTTTAAGTTATGTTCCCCGTGGATTTGTACCAGGGAAGCAGCCATTATTATGATGGTATGATCCACTAGTCTCCCATTATTTTGTATAAATCCTTCAAACAATCATTGGTTACCGAGGATAATCTGACGGTTTACTTTGGTTAAATGATGATTTCCTCTCATGAAGTACCCTAACATGTGATCATCAAATTTTATTTTTTTTAGATCTGCAATATTATTAGAGGGAAGGTGAAAACACTCCATGCCATAACACTCCAGGAACTCTTGGCAATCAATTTGGAAGTCTCTTTCAAAGTACCTTGGATGCATCACAATATTATTTATCCCATAACATTTCCACCATTCGTGTAACCAAGTTGGTTGTAACAATAATTGTGTAATGAAGGCAGGTCCAAATTTTAATAATGTATAATGTATTTCTGAGCATTCTTCTATGCATAAGATATCCCACCAGAGATCTTTATAGCCCTAGAAATTATAGATAGTGTCAGGAAATACAAGGCTTGGATCCTTTTGTGCCCACATTATTCTTGCAACATGTTTAGGATATCTGGTTCTCAGTATTGATAGAATAATATTTATGAAATGTTTTGGTTCTATTGCTTCCCTCATTCCATATCAGGCTAATATCATGAAAAATTCCCCTTAATGCTTCGTCTGCAAGATCATAATACATCATTGAATTCTTATACACTATATCATGTATCCAAGTGCTGGACTTACAGTAAATCTTTTTTTCTGGTACAAGATGTTGTAAGTCATGATGAGGTTGTACATTTGCATCCATAACTTTGGTGTTTCTTAGTTACCAAGTGGGTTTCCATTTACAGTAGAGATTGGCCATGAGGTACTATCTAGGATATTTCTAAGTTCCTCTTGTTGTGTTTTAGGGTCCCATTTAGTGACAATAACCGTTAGATGGTTTTATTTTTTATGATACTCCCCACTAAAAAAAATCTAGTAGATAGTTTCTTTCTTCCTTTATATGCTTGACATCAGAATCAAAATTTTCAAAGTACTATATCTTATTTTGTCTTATAAAAACTTAAAAAAATAGGTTCCTCAAAATTGATTTAATCTTTTTGGATTTTAGACATCTGTGGTTTATATCTTTTGACATAGTTACCGGAGAACCCACAATAAAAACCATTTTTTGTCAACGTTTCAAATCTCGAGAGGGATCCATCATCGGGACTTCTTGAATGTTGATAGTAGAAGAGCTTAACTGAGATATTTAGATAGTTATAAGGTAAGATGATTTAAGGATGAGATGAAGCTTAGCTTGATTAGTAATATTTATTATTATCTTTTCTAAGCTTTTTATTGTAATTTTTAGTAATTTTTGAATAATGAGTTAATTTATTTAATTTTTAAAGTATTTAAAAATTATTATTAAATCCAATTATTAATGAAATATTAAATAAATACTTAATCCTTAATCTCAATCAAATACTAATCCTTAATCTTGGATACACCAC
>APFE031513950.1:136500-172691 GCA_000404065.3 Pinus taeda | reverse complement strand
TCAATATAATTTTAATATTAAACTAAATTTATAATATGTTTTATTTCTGATGAGTTAACATTTGTAGTGTTAGGAATTATAAATATTAGAAAGTGATGAGAAATGTCTAATAATTTATTCAAAAATTAAAATATAAAGGAAAATGTAATTTTTTCATTAAAAAAAAAAAGGTTAAGTGACACAGTTTCAGTAAAATTCAAATATGGTTCACCCTAATAATATTCTTGACTTCAAGAGGAATACCACATCCATCTTCCAAAAACTTTTTCCTTCCAAAATCATTATGGCCTAAAACCACACCTCCTTCAGTTGTAGAATGCTTTGACACCACACCTCCTTTGTAACATGCCCCACAATAATGTCGCATGAAAATACATGGAGTTAAAAAAAATTACAAAATTCACCCATGGGTAACTATCCAACTTACTATTATAGATTCCTCATTTACCATTATATAGAATCTTGATTATTACATAGACTAACTTTAGTAAGGAATAGTGAGCTACATAATCTTGCATCATTTTCATGATTCCTTTAACTAGATTATTTAATTATGTATATGATATTATAAACATCACAACATGCAAGGAGTCAACATCATCAAACCGACACAAAAATCCATCACATTATCGAACACCAATATACCATGGAAACCCCAAGGTGAAAACAACAAACGTTTAATTTTATTATTAAACACTCATGAGGGTGTTCACCACTAACTCAATTGCTTATAAGGGAGTCCACCCATTAAACATTGTCATAAAATATTACAAGGAAATTTCATTTAAATACAAAATATCTATCTAAAAGCTATTACAATCATCATGATGTTATTTACCCAAAAATATTCAATGTTAATATCTTTCTGGCTTGGTTGTTCCTTTAGTGGACCATCCTGCAACTCACACTCATCTCCATGGAACATTAATTATTTACCTTCGACCATGTTAAACATATCATTTCTTGTGATTGTTGTCATAAACATATGGTGATATCATGATTACATAAAGTATTAATCAACCAATTCATAAATATAATTCATAAATATACACTAGTGATGCTACACTATATATTCATGACATTCATGAAATGCAAGCAAAATATCACGACATGCTTCATTTAACAACACTACATATGCACTAGCTATAATCATGTAACCATCAAACCATGACTATAAAATAAATACCACATTAACTAATATTTCCTTTACCCAAACACACATTCTTGCAAGACAAATCACTACAATTGTCTAAACATTCCTTTAAAGGAAACTAACACATCAGTTATGATATTCATGCATGTGAATTAAATAATCTTTATCCAGACAACTAGCCCTTTAGATATTTCTTTAGGTGCATGAAAATATGTAAAGAAAGCTACAACAATGAATGTTGTTCCTATCCATGCAAATGCATATACTTCCTAAAATTATTGTAGGCTAGCACAACATGTTGTCATTTCCCGCATGTGAATGTATGTTCTTTCCAAATGAAAGCTAAAAAATCTTACATGCATATACATATTATTCCAAAAGGAACTAAGATAATAATTATGACAACATAAAAATAATCACATATAATATTTTTTTCTAAAGAAATATAGCTCAATAGTTCTTGTATCCATGCAAAGAACATATCTCTGTAACACAATGCTATTCTTTGTGCATGCAAGAGCTTATCATAATATCCCCTCTTTAATGTATGCAACATATATTCCCATCATTAATTATTATTTTCATGTAAACAAATACATACTTCTATTTCAAATGGAAGTTAATATAACCATATTTCTCTATCTTTCTACATGCAATTTTCTCATGCTTCCCTTTCAAGAAATTACCATAGATAAAATCCAAGCAACACTAAAAGAGTTAAGATAACCTCTTACGCACCTAATTCAAGAAATTAACACAATTCATCTAACCAGACAATGTTTTCAAGAGATTATTCTTTTCAATAAGATTAACATAATAACTTTCTCTATCTTCACCCAAAAGACAAATTTTCTATATCATAATGACTACCCTTTTCTGCATGCAACATGTGTTTTTTCTAACATAATGACCCTGACCTCAATGAACATACTCTTTTCAAGAAACACGCATGCTTTCTTATTTTTGTATGAACAAGATTCATATGCATCTTTTAAGAAAACAAACTTTAATTTTCATAAATTCGTGCACAAAATGCCTATGAAAGTCTTTTGGAGCTTAAATCCTTGTAGTCTTCAAATAAACAACATGGGTAATATATGCATATAGATTCATGAAAACCCATAAAAGAAAATTAATCTAATTAGATTTTATCTTTTCCAAAATTCTGCCAATGTATGCAAAGACATTTCACTTCGAAATCTGGTACAATGATGCATGCAATTAATTATTTATTTTCAAGAATTAACATAGAAATTTATTTCAAGAATCCCAATATAATGGATATTTTTTGTTGTGAACATATTCCTATTAAGAGTCTATAGGAATGATGCTAATATCTCCAAGGAAATTAATAATCTAATTTTCTCTCATAATTTCGTGACAATCATTTCATTAAATAAATAACTTCTTCTTTTTCTCTTTTCATAAGAAAATTTTACATACATTATTTTCATGAAAAATATCATGATTTCTTTAATCTTTTGTATATTTCAAGAAAAAATACCTAACTTATCTTTTACAATGCAAATTTTCCTTTAGTAAAGTAATATGATTTCTTAAATTATGTTGTTTTTACATCCCATGCAAATATTTCATAAATTACCCTCTTTCCGTATTTTCATTTTCAGGAAAATAACATGGAAAGATGAATCCCATCTTTTAAATATAATGTAATATCTTTTTAGAAAAAATCTCAAGGAAATTAACGCAAACTTCCAAAGAAAACATTTTAAAGGAAATATTGTAGTCAACCATACCATACAATGCTAAAAATTAATGAAACTTACGAATTCAACTCATCCTTCTTTGAGCGTTTCTTCCTCACTTGACATGAATCTATGTGATATTGTTCATGCATGGAATCATATATATATTTTATAGTTTAATATGAAATCTTGGTCCTCAAAGCTTGACCCTGACATCAAAATATGAACCATAAAAAAATCTCCTTTCTAATATTTGGATCACCGTAGTAGTATGGCCCTCATGAAGAGGCAACCTGAATAAATGTGTTAAAGAACATTAAGTTAGTGTGGAATTTAAAAATGCACAAGGTGGACTGTAACTCTCTTCAAAGCTATGAACCTTTATGTTTTGACGCCCCTGTTTCCTTGTTTCCTAGTTATAAAAGATATGTTATTCTATCCTCCTACTCCCACAAACTGAGTTCCCAAGAAAATAATCCACAAAATAGTGGCTTATCTAAATGTCACCTTGTTCCCCTAAGAAAATAAAAACTATCTCCAATCATTCTCATAGCTATTTTAGTTTCAAGAATGATAAAATTAGTTTACAACACATTCTTGAATGGTTACACCTATAATACTTTAGCAATATTTTTATTAATGCCATGTAGGTTGGTTGGGGATATTATATACTCCTCCGCTTGAAGTAAACACCATCGTTGGTGGTTATCATTAACTAGAACTTTAAATTGTACACATGATATAAAAATCTAACCTGCCATAAAGGGTATCCTTCCCCTTCCAAAATGAAGGATTTCAATTTCCAGGAAATCCATAGACAAAATGCATTTATAAATAGTCATAAGAATTTATAGTTGTGAAAAATATACAAATTATATTTTCCATCACTTTTTCATTACTCAAATTCATATAATCAAAGCAAAATCTCTATACCAACATAATGTTACTTACCAATTACTCTTGCAAGATAAGGTCACTTTTACACAAGCGCTTCAAAGGTTTAACATCCCAAAAACAAACACCCTTTAATATATGATCAAAAAATTTCTCATAATCACATTAGTCACAACATCTTCAATCAAATTAAATACTTATAATTATCACTCATTTATACAATGTCAAGTGATGTTTTAACCCAAGTATTTCCACAAGTACTAGGACAACACCAACCTTCTAGTCATCCAAATGATAAATAATTGTGCCATGTGGACACTGTCTTAGCTCTTACTAAAGACATCCACATAGTACTTATGAAAGTATTCATATATTACCTAAATCTCTAATCATCAAAATTATCAATAAATGCACCAAGTGCATAATGTCCTAGCCCCTGCTAAGACATTCAAAAAAATAGTAATACAATAAAGGAAATTGCACTTCCAGTAATTCGTTTCCGAGCATTAGGCTCATTTCCTATCAAGATATAAATAAAAAAAAATTATACAAACATAAAAAAAGTCATAACACATAAATGATTAGTTAATTGTTCTTCTACGAAAACTACAATGGAAAAAGAATGTTCCTCCACACTAATGGCAACTAGTTTTAACAACCTAATCAAGCCATTTTCACATCTAGATATCTCTTTGACAAAGACCATACCAAGTCCAATTTGCAATTCCACTGGCCAACCATCTAAAAAATTACAATGACCACATAGGGCCTAATATAGGATTCCTCTTAGCATGTCTTACCTATTCCTTTGATAGGATACTGTCGATGAGGAATTTCATTCCTCCTCTAATAGGTTCCAAAATCAAAAGAGTTTCCTCAGGTGTTTTCTCCACTTTACCATCTTGGCCAACTCTTTTCCCTTCCTGAGATCATCTATCCCTAGGGATAGGAAATTTGGGTAGGAAAATGACATCAACCCCTCCGGGTAGGTAACCTCCATCAACCCAAGGCCTTCTTTCCTTTCACAACTATCCAAAATTGTCTAGCATGTTAAATTTATCTATTAGCACTCTTTTAGCATAATAATTTATATTATATTAACTATATGGAGATTATAGATAAAGAAAAAGAAATTGTATGTACATCATACATCATACATAGCCCTCAACATGGGTCCACAATATCTATATTGACAAGTAACATCCCTGACATACATGTGGTATAAATTATATTTTCCCAAATAACACAATCATGCATATCATAACATTATACTTTCTCATGTCTAGTTGAAATTTAGATTACAATGTTTTACCCTTACATGTACTCATGTTTCCATTAAGCCACCCCTGCTTAATGCCATCAACAATGTTAGTCATAAATATGCATTACTTAAACAAGTATTCACATTCACAATCATTTTATTTTCATGCATATAATATTGTGATGCATAAAAGTATATACAAATATTTATTAATGTGTAAATTTCAATAAAAGTTAGGATAACAATCCAAACATTTCCAATTCCCACAGTGTATTGTTACCAAATGACTGGTACATCAAGTGATTACCATAATCACTTGTTTACAACTTCCAATAAGCTGAAACCAAATCCAATTCATGCATATAAGTTTTAATATTTAGTCATGCAACACTAACTAATCAATGTTACCAACCATCTTAATGCAGCCATGATAAGACTCAATTATCAACTAGCTATTATAGTCAAGTCTGAGTACTTGACTCATTTCTTATTTTTAAAATCTAAAGGGGTTCATTCAATGTCCTTCTAAAACACTCTATCGTCTTCTTCAAGGACATTCCCCATATTTTACATTCATGTGCTTATTCTTTAGAATTAGTGCAGTGTAGTTTAAGTCAAGATCATTAAATGTATCAGTAATATTATCATATATGTAAAGGTTGGCAGCCAACTGCCACTTTCACTAATGAGTGTTCAAGATTTTCCATAGGTACAATAGACGTTTTATTTTTTTTTATCTTCATCGAAATTCAAATGTCATGAAAATAGTTTTGCACTAGACTTTATTACTTACTATTCCAAGTGGTTACAAGCATGTATCATGCAACAAATGTCAAAAATACTATACTACATATTTCAATATGTAGATTGTTACACTCATACCTGAGCTTATTTCCACTAGTAGCATACCTCAATATATTTTCTGTTTAACAATTCCCAAAGGCACCAGTGCCACAGCCTTAAGCTCTGATACCACTTGTAACATCCCACATAGTAACCTTGCATCAAAATGCATGGAGTTAGAAAAGTTTTACACAATTTACCCATGAGTGACTATCCAAGTTACTATTCTAGATTCCTCATTTACCTTTAGATAGAATCTTCATCATTACATAGAGTAACTTTAGTAGGGAATAGTAAGTTACACAATCTTGCATCATTTTCATGATTCCTTTAACTAGATTAGTTAATCATGCATATGATATTATAAACATCACAACATGCAAGGAATCATCATCATCAAATTGACATGATAAGACATTACATCATAGAACACTGATATACCCTACAAAACCACATAGGGTGAAAACCAATAAATGTTTAATTTTATTATTAAACACTCATGAGTGTGTTCGCACCTCAGTCAATGGCTTATTAGTGAGTCCGTCACTTAACCATTGTAATAAAATATTATAAGAAAATTTCATTTAAATACAAAATATCTAGCTAAAATCTATTACCATCATCATGATATTATTTACCCACAAAGATTCAACCTTCATATCTTTGTGGCTTGGTCGTTCCTTCTGTGGACCATCCTATAGCTTACACTCATCTTCATGGACCATTAATTATTTACCTATGACCATCTTAAACATATCATTTCCTGTCATTGTTGCCATCAACATTCGTTGATATCATGATTACATAAAGTATTAATCAACCAATTCATAAATCTATACTAGTGATGCTAGATCATCTATTCATGTACATTCATGAAATGCAAGAAAAATATCATGATATGCTTCCCTTATCAACACTACATATGAACTAGTTATAAGCATGTAACCATCAATGCACATCTATAAAATAAATACCACATTAACTAATATTTCCTTTAGAAAATCACACGTTCTTGTAAGAAAAATCACTAAAACTATCTATACATTTCTTTAAAGGAAACTAACACATCAATTATGATCTTTGTGCATGTGAATTAAATAAATTTTATCAAGAGAACTATCCCTTCAACTATTGTTCTCGGTGCATGAAAATACATAAATAAAGGTAAAATAATGAATGTTTTTCATATGCATGAAAATGCATATACTTCCCAAAAGTATTGCAGGCTAACATAACATGTTTTCATTTCACGCATGTGAATTTATATTCTTTCCAAATGAAATCTAACAAAAATCTTGCTTGCATATACATATTTTTTCAAAAGGAACTAAGAAAATAGTTGTGATAGCATAAAAATAATGACATATATTTTTTTTTCTAAAGAAATATAGCTCAATAGTTCTTATATCCATGCAAATAACACATATATATAACACAATGACTATTCATTGTGCATGCAAATCTTATCATAATATCCCTTCTTTAATGTATGCAACACATATTCCCTTCTCTAGAATTCTACCATCATTAACTATTATTTTCATGTAAACAAATACATCTTTTTCAAAAGGAAGTTGATATAACCTCATTTCTCTATATTTCTACATGCAAGTTTATCATGGTTCCATTTCAAGAAACTACCATAGATAAAACTCAAGCAACAATAAAATGGTTAACATAACCTCTTATGCACCTAAATCAATAAATTAACGCAATTCATCTAGCTAGGCTATCTTTTCAAGAGTATTAACATAATAAATTTCTCTATCTACATATTTCTCTATCTACATATTTTCTATAGCACAATGACTACCCTTTTGTGCATGAAACATCTTTTTTTTCTGACGCAATGACCATTACTTCAATGCACATAATTGTTTCAAGAAACAAACATGCTTTATTGTTCTTCTATAAACAAGATTCATGTGCATCTTTTAAGAAAACAATCTTTATTTTTCAGCACTTCGTACACAAAATGCATATGAAAGTATTTGGGCACTTTAGTCCTTGCAATCTTTAAATAAACAACATTGGTTATATATGCATATAGATTAATGAAAATGCTTCCATGAAAATTAATCTAATTAACTTTTCTCTTTCCCAAGCATCTGACAATGTATGCAAAGACATTTCACTTCGAAATCTAGTGCAATGATGCGTGAAAGTTATATTTTATTTTAAATAATTAACATAGAAATATATTCAAGAATCTCAATATAATGGATATTTTTATTGCAAACATATTCCTATTAAGAGTCTATAAGAATCACACTAATATTTCCAAGGAAATTAATAATCTATTTTTCTCTCATAATTTTGTGACAATCTTTTCTTTAATGAAATAACTTATTTTATTTCTCTTTTCATAAGAAAAGTTTACATACATTATTTTCATGAAAAATATCATGATTTCTTTAATCTTTTTGTATGCAGGTTTCATGTTTGCTTTGTTTCCAAGAAAACATCCCTAACTTATCTCTTGCCATGCAAATTTTCCTTTAGTAAAGTAATATGATTTCTTTATCTTTTACCATGAAGTTTTCTTTCAATAAAGTACTATGATTTCCTAAATATTTTTGTTCTTTCCACCCATGCAAATATTTCATAAATTACCCTCTTTACTTATTTTCATTTTCAAGGAAAATAACATGGATAACATGGATCCCATCTCTTAAATTTAATGTAATATTTTTTTTTTTAATTAATGCACAGGTATTAACCAAAAATTCCAAGGAAATTAACAAAAAATTCCAAATAAATCATTTTAAAGGAAATATTTTAGTCGACCATACCTTTTAGCGCTAAAAATTAATGAAACTTACAAAGTCAACCCATCTTTCTTTGAGAGATTCTTCCTCAATTCACATAACTCTATGTGATATTGTTTGTGTATCATATAGTATATGTGAGGGTTTAATATCAATTCTTGGTCCTCAAATCTTGATTGTGGCATCCAACTATGAACCTTAAAAAAAATATCCTTTCTAATATCTAGATCAGCATATTAGTATGGCCCTCAAGAAGACGCAACCTTAATCAATGGGGAGAAGAACATATAGGGTAGTGTGGCATTTAATAAATATGCCAAGTCGTGGAATTGTAACTCTCTCAAAAGCTATGAACTCTTTCTATTTGTGATCCCCCATGTCTCCCTTTTTTCTCAATTTATAATATATTTTTTAGTCTCTCCTCCTATCCCTAACAACTGAATTCCAAAGAAAATAATCCATGAAATAGTGGTTTCCCTAAATTTCGTTATGTTCCCCCAAGAAAAAAAAAACTATCTCTAGTCATTCTCATAGCCATTTCAGTTTCAAGAATGACAAAATTATTTTACAATGTATTCTAGAATGGTTATGCCTATAATACTTTAGTAATAGTTTTATTAATGCCATGTAGGTTGGCAACGGATATTACATCCTTATGAAGTGATAAGCACTAGTATTGCAGCAAGAATGTTGCATCTCCTAGGGCTACCAACTTTACTTTATCAACCCGGGGTTCGTACAAACTTGGAGGTGACAGTGTTGTATACACAAGTAAAAGTGATGGTTCTACCTTTTTTCACTATTCAGCTTGCAAGAGACCACTAGGGTTTTTCAAGCCATACTTCTATGAATTCAAAATAAGCTTGGTTACTGATGAGGGAAAGAGAAATCTACTCTAAGAGAAAGCTTGTCTACTACAGTAAGGAAAAAGACTGAAATTCAATGCTTAAACACACCATTTCCTACCTAATTGCTAAGAGACTATGTTTAAGAAAGAATGTTAGATTAACATGTATGAAATTCTACTATCTTAAGCATGTAGATTCAAAACATCAACATTCTACTACTGTGCATGTAAATGGCTAAAATAAATATGTTCTTTTCTTTTTTCGTTTTTCCTTTTTATGGAGAAGTGTGGAAGTTAATCTATCTTGGTGTTCTGACTGATGTATTAGGGATGTTGGTGGATGGTTGGGAGGTTTGGGATACCTTGAGGTGACCTTGTCGGGCTTCGTAGAGGTTTTCCATCAATTCAGCCTCAAAACAGGCCACTATAGGAAAACCTACGAGATGTCCTAGAAACCTACATGATTACCTGTATTTCTACAAGATATAACTGAGAGAAAAATGATGGGTGCTGAAGGTGATGGAAGGCTTAGGGAAGGTTGTTGGTGGATGGAATGAAGCAACAAAATTCCTAGGATCACTCAGAACTCAAAACCAAGGTTGGGAGATGGTTGAATTTGCTCAACATGCTTGGAAAAGTTTCCTTGTAAAATGATGAAATTGGTGAGGGTCTTAGTGAAAGTAAGGAATGATCATAGATGGATGAAGTTTGAAGGAGGTTGCTGGCTATGAAATCTCTCTTTACTTTTGAAACACCTGGACTACATTGAACATTGACATTTGCCCAAAAATCATGTAAACAAGGAGAATTTCAATAAGCTAGAAAAACAAAGTTTTTAATGAGCTAGTTGTCTACTTCATGCATGAGTAAAACTTGCATAATAAGATGGAATCATTGATGAGATCTACTTTAAGGCTGAAGATGGACAAAATGATGACTAGGTCCTACTCTTGCTACTTGATCAAATGCTAGCTTAGGTGCAGAAAACTATAAATTCTATGAGAAAGTAGAATTCTGTCTTTTTGGGGCTGTATAGGAGTCCTTTCCTCAAATCATGATCCTTGAAGGGAGAAGTGAGTCCAAAGAACCTATTGATAGATTTTTTATGGTTCTTTTTCTCTTCTACACTATTGCAGAAGTAAAGCACAAATGGAAGCAAACTAATAAACAAACTAATCAAATCTACACTACTTGCAATGAAATACTTCTAAGGACAATTTAACCATGAATCTATGAAATCAGCCTAAGCATATAGATACAAGAAGAGGAGATTTTTCTTCTTGGTTTTGGGTCTAACACAAGAGCTTCAGCCCTCTGAGTTAACTCAGTACTAGATTAAGCAGAAGCTCATTCCCATTATCAAAATAGAAAATTAAATAGCAATCTGTTCCATGAGTCTGGAGCTCAAAAAAACTAGTGTTTCTACAACAAAAATTTTAATCGTAATGAGGCTTTAGGCCTCTTTATTTATCCAACTGAAGTCCCCAATGATCTCCTTAAATACAGGGAGGCTTGGCTCCCAAACTCAAGATAAACTAACTCTTTGATTGTCACTTACTCGGCTATCTTTTGATCTTCATGACTTGGCTACTTGTACTTCAAGCTAATGTGACTGACGGAGGAATATTAGAATGAGGGAGGAGTAAAAGAGGAGGTTTTACCTCCTACAATATCTCTTCCTTTTCCCATTTGAGTTTAAACCTTTAATCTTGCCAAATTCCCAGATTTTCTTTCACAAACCTGCATTCAATGCACATTAGTCCACTAGGAATAATATCTCACTTTGAGTCATCTTGTTCAACAAAGTATAACCAAAACATGTAATACATTGTGAGAACAGTTTGTATGAATAAGATAGGAGGTGAATTAAGGTCCATATAGTTACCTAATGATGAGGCTCATCATCACCCCCAACTGAAAGTGTTGCTCATCCTCTAAGTAACTCAATCAATATCCATATCTTTCATATCCCTGGTGGCCTCCCTGACATCCCATGCTTCTATAGTGGTCTCCTCTTATTGTGCATAGAATCCTTTCTTCCTTACTATCTCCTCCCATTGCTTTCTTTCTTTCTCTTACTTATTCCTTCTAACATCCCCAAGAGTAGTGGTGGACTGAGTCTCAAGCCAATCCAATTGGCTTTGAGCCTTTAGATGGTTTTCTTGTACATGGGTGTCCTATTAAGTGCTTCTCTCATTCTTTGAGGAGAATGGTACTCTTTGATTTTCAAACTATATGGCAAGGTATTCCATCTCCTTTGGAAATCTTACATGCTGTCATCCACTAACAACCTAAACATATCCTCAAAATGTGTAATTGCTTGCTCTTGGGAAGTAAGATACTTGGGTGCAAGTTGAGGGTCATTTGAAATTAAATTATGTGTGTTAATGACAGCCATTGGATTTGACTACTCAGCTCCTATCATGAGAGGATCTATTTGTTCTCTTGCTAATATCTTCTTCATTTCTATAGCCCTTGCTTCCTCATGGTTCATCCATGATGCCAAAGCCATCCACTCTAAATCCCCTAGTATTGCATTAGGGTCCCATGCATTTAGATCTATCAAGGCCATGTTATGCAAGTAGAACTCAGACATCTTAGCCCTATTCTCCAATGTGATTTGATCACAAAGATCAATGAACTATCTATAATCCTAGAATGGCATAGTGCCTCTCTATGCTAGGGTCTTGATTTGGAGCTTCATCTACTGTTCCTTAAGGTATAATACATAGGAATTATATCGAATCATGCACTAGATTGCCTCTAAAAATAGACTGGCCATGGATGTCAACTGATTCTCTTTTTCTTGCAGATGTCATTTCAACCATGCATTTTCTGCCCCCAACTGATTTTTCATTATGCACTGTCTGTCTCTCAAGATGTTTAGTTCTCTAACCATCTCCTTGATATTTTCCTCCATGTGACCTATGTCCTCCATTCCCTTGGACTTCAAAATCTACATACATCTATGTGTTCGTGTTCTTTCTTTCTCAAGCTCAAAGTAATGGGATGGAAAATTTTTGTGGAATGACCCTACCCCCTTCAATAAATTTGTAGTAGGAGTCAAGGTTAGGTTGAGGACTATGTTTATTTAGTTATGGGTCCTCCTTCTTTTTTTCTTGCCGCATACTCCCTTCCTTATCCAATTTTTGAGATTCCTGTAGATTTAGTAGAGTTTCTTGTAGGATTTCTTTTGCTTCATGTAGGTCCTACTGTGTATCTTGTAGGATGTCTTTTCCTTTGGATGAGTCACAAACCTTCTCACATAAATGATAGGAGACTTAGGGGAGGTTTGTACTGAGGATCCTTCTCCTTGAGTTTGTACAAGAGGAGCCATCTTCTCTTGCTATTTAGGCGAGTCTTCAATAACAATTGGAACCTTAGTGGGATTTTGGGGTTTTCCCTACCTTATTCTTGTACTTTTTCTTGTTCTGAAGTATAATGGAGTTTGTCTCTGTCTTTTTCCTTTTTGTTTCATAGTGGTGCTAAGGGCATTGAGGGCAGCTATTGTTTCTCTCTCGGTGGGTTCTAGAGACACCCTAGGTGACTCCTCCTTGTCTTCTACCTCCTCTTTTCCATTCCCCTTTTCATTTTTGCCTACCTCCTCTTCTTCTCCCTCTAGATCCTCACCTTGTTCATGAGTTTCCTCCTTGGCATCTTCCTTTTTTTCTTCAACAATTTCCTTCTCTTTCTCTTCCTATTCTTCCTCATCTATCTCCTCTTCATCCGTCTCTGCTTCTTCTTCATCTACTTCAGTTTCTTCTTCATCCCTTTCATTGGAAAGAGTGCTTTTGTCATATGTGAGGGATTTTATATCCTCCTCTGTCTGCATGTCATTGAAATTTTCCCATGTGATAGGAATTCTAAGGTTGTGGAGGGCATCTTCTATGATGAGTCTAATTAACCCATGATGGGCCAGGTGTTGGTAGTTTCCTTCCTTCACTTTTATGCTTATATATATTATAGATTGAGGAAGGAAGTAGGGTATGTTGAGTCTGTGGTGAGGATGTGTATCTACTCCAAACCTAAATTCTTCTAGAAGCCCAACGTGGTATCCATACACCACACTATACCTACCTTCACATGATATGTATTTTATAAGGTGGTAGCTTATTTCATTCCATGGGTATGGTAGGCTTTCTCTTCTCACTCCATTCTTGTCTTCCATGGCCTCCTCTCCTTCTAAAAGAATTTCTTCTTGGCAGTTTGGCCATTTCCCTTGTCTTCCTTTCTCCAAGGCACTCCTAAGGGAAGTGTGGTAATCCTTATTATGACTTCAAGGATGAGCTTTATGGAGAGGGCTCTCACCACAATAGTGGCATGGGTCCTGGTCAATGGAATGCGGGAGAGAGAAAAATATATGGCTACTTCATCATCATACCCCCTTAATTTCTCAAAGTACCCCATCCAATTATGCCTTGTGAATATTTCTAGCACATGAGGGTGTTGGTGAATCCTCACAGAGTTAATGGGCTCACTTCTACTAAATCCCCTTGTCATTTTGTCTTATGAATGGAGGAGCAGAGATGTCTAATACAAAATTTTAATTAAGTAGGGAAAGGAACTAAATTTTTTGTGGATATCATTCCCTTATATTGCAATCAATTTCAACAAACTAGAAGATTTTTTTTGCTTTTACTTGAAAAAATAGGAGCAAATGTAGAGCCTACCTCCTTACAATGCTTGTTGTAGCCAACCCCAATTTTTCTCCCTTTGAAATTGCTCACTGCCAATCTTGTAAACTGCCTAATTGTATTCTATAGGATTCCCGTGGGATCATATAGGATTTCTTGTGGGATCCTATAAGAGGTCCTGCATAGGAAAAAAAGGAAATTTTCCTCTCCTGTAGGTTGCTTGGGGGTTGAGAGCAACTTTTCTAGTGTGAGACTAAAGAATGTTAAGGCATCTATGCATGGGGATCAACATTTATTTCCTCTTATGGTTGATTCAAGTGAGGTGGTGTGCTGGCAGCCAAGGTACGAATATCTATTTTTGGACTGTTGGTCCCACTACCACATCATCATTCCCCTCAACTCATAATAAAATTCCACTTTGGTTATCCATAGTCTTAACTGCCTTCGACCTCATCCTCATTTTATTTGACTTGACTATTGCCATGTGTGTGAGGACTAATTGTCTGGTCCTTGTTGACTGAACAAAGGTGGCCAAGTTAACTGGCCACCTTTCACTTATCTTCATAATTTTTATATCTTCTAATCACATTATGAAAATGAGAGACTTGAAGCAAGATACTTACATGTGGTAACAATACCTTGCTTCAATTTGTTGAAGAGATGAGGTTTTTGCAGTGTGTTAGCTGCATGTGATTTCTCCTCTCTTTTTTTATTGTCATTTCATGATTTTCTTTGTTGTGTAGGTACCTGGTGTTGATGATGATGAGGATGTTGTTTCTGCTAGGCTCTGGAGGAGCTTCTTCTACCTTTTGATCTTCATGCTTGACTTTCTACAACCTATGATTTTTGTTTTGTGGGATAGGATGCTACACGATTTCGTCTTGTAGCTTCTTCTCCCTAAAAATATTTAATCATATTCTACTACTGGGTCCTGAGGGTGATTATCATTAGTAGAGAGGAGGTCTAGGGTTTTTTAAATGATGAAAAATAACCTTCAGGTGTTGTCCCTTTTTTCTTTGTCTCATCCTTTTTCTCTATGTTTTTTCATGAAAAATGTAAAAAAAAATTGAAAACTAATTGTTGTGATGATGAATGTAGGGGTGTTCAAGGTGGAGAGAGGTATGGTAATGAGATGGTGATGTAGGATTTTTATTTTTTTTACATGGGCAAGTCATTTCCCTTCTCTAAGTTTAATTTCTTTAGGATTCCCAAGCCACTTTAATTCCTACTGGATCATCCTATAGGTTTTAGGGGATCCTGTAGGTTTACAGGGAATCATATAGAAAACACAGAACCCTTGCAAACTTAGGAAAATGAGTGAAAAGAAAGAAAATAATGGTGGAATGATGAAGGATAATGAATGGAGAAATAAAAATATGAGCTGAATATGTCCCTTTTGATTCTTTGTTGTTGCTATGATTGTCCTCCTGCTGAACTGCAAACAATATTTTCATAATTTTCCTTTTCTCTTTTTTTTTTTGAAAACACCTAGTGTGCCTCCAAGAGGTTTTCCTCCTAGCTGCTTGCCCTGGGTGCCCGAAGGGATGTTTTCACCCAGAGATCTTTTTCTTTCTCTTTTTTTTGACACCATTGGGCCGCCTGAAGAGGTTTTCAACCCAATAGTGGGACTCAAGTGCATCATGGAGGTTTTCACCTAAGTCTCCTTATTTTTTTGTTTCTTTCTCTCAGTGACTTGATGAGGTAAGAGCTGAGACTTGCTCCACCATCTTTTTCATTGTAAAAATTGACCACACTATCTTTTTCATTGTAAAAAACTAAGAAAAATGAGTATAAAGTTGGTCTAGTTCTGAAACTGTCATTTTTGGGCCTCAAGGGAATCCATGCAGATTCTTGCATAAAGGTTCCACCTTCATGGTTTCACCCTCAATATTTTTCTTTTGAAAAATATGTTGCTCAGATTAGAAAATCGATCACGCCATCAAACTCCTGGTTAATTTTTGGTTCATTTGAGTATAAAAATTGCATAATTCTTCCTTTGTCAAAATCCAGCCTCCAAAGGAGTCTAAAAATTCCTTAGCATTCTACAAAAAGGAATATTTTTTGAAAGATGCTCTTGAAAAACAAGCCTTTGCATGGTTCCACTTACATTGGTCTAGTTGAATGGAAAGTCGTGTTCTTTAATATTTTTCATGGTATACATATCAAGACATGTTGGTTGGGTTGTTTGGTTAAGGCACCATGTTTAGATCATTGTTTCCACACGACTTGAGTTCAAAACCCCATAGATCCATATATACATTTTCCTTTTAACCATTTGGGCGACTTTTGTGATTCATTTTATTCCCCCATACATTTTTTAACCATATATATATATATATAGGTGTGTGTGTGTGTGGGGGGGGGGGGGTTTAGAATTGTTACGCCCATTATATATTATATATATGTTTAGACCATATATATCATTCCAACATTATTTAAAGTCATTAGTTGCATATTCCATTAATATGGATTAACCACTTTTTTTTTAATTTTAATTTAAAATATCGTTTGTTGCAACCTTGTACCAATTTTTAATATGGTTTGTAATAATTCATTGGTTGTTTTGTTTTCACCAATTATGGTTAAGACCATATGTCATTGTAATATGGCTTATCCATATATTTTGTTGAGTGGTTATTATAACCATTATGTTTGATATATATCGTTATTTATTATACACATAACCATTTTAACATAATAACGTTTTTGTTATTATTTAATTTTTTTGGTTTCTATATCTTTTTTTTAATATTTTTGTTTTTCCTTTTGTGCCACATTAGGAGGCCAATGTTGGAGTGCCATGTGCCATTGGCAAATTTTCCAATTAGCCCCACATAAGCCTAGTGAGTCCCATTTTCTTGTGTAACTTGAAAACTTTCAACGACAATAAATTTCTGATACAAAGTCGGATTGAGTTTTTTCTATGCCAATAGATTTAGAACAACGAGATATACGAATTAGACTTAGTTTCACTGAGATCTGAAGACTTCGAGTTTTTAGCCTCTCTAGAACCACCTGGATCATTCCTCCCCACTGAGGAGATTTTGGTCCTCCAAAAGCATAAAAATGATCTATAATCTAATGTACTACCTCATCTGCACAACAAGTTCCCTAACATGAAACACTTTCTTCTCCTTCAACTTTGTACGTCAAAGCCATAAGTGATGATCAACACCTATATCTATACAAAATTGTTTTAAATCTCGCAAAATACATGTTCTTTTCCAAGACCAAACATGATCCAATAAAACCCCATACTTGCCAATATTTTATAAAACACTCTTTTTCCAATTTTACATCAGAATCATAACATAAACCAATGTAACCCCAACTATAAAAAAAAGGGCCAAAAATATCACCATGTTACTTTCATAAGTGATGGAAAACACCTCATCACTTTTACAATCATTTCGCAACATATGATTTCTAAAATGTGGTCATGCTCAACTACTTATAAATCCCCATTTCTTACCCAACTAGGTTAATGGGTCTTCTTCCTGTAGTTGTTTCTTCACAGGCTCTTTTTGGTCCTCCTTTGGTAGTTTCTATGGATGGAGGTCCCAAGACATGGCTCTTTGATGTTGACTCTTGTTACAAGGTATGAAAAAAAATATTCCTTCTACCTTGATGTGGAGAAGGGTATTTATGGCTTGGCCTCTTCTTTGTTGCTATTTTCTTCCAATATTTGGAAACAACATGGTTATACAAGTCAAAAAAATTGCATGGTTCCCTATGCCATTATTTATGCTCATCATTAAAAATCTACTTGTAATCCAAAGGAACATTAGCATAATGAGACCTCTTATAGCTTGCTTTGGTTCTCTCTTTGGAATGCTCACTTCCATTTGGAAATGAATTGCAATCATGATCACTAGAGCCTTGTGAGATACTCTCAACATCCTTCATTGTCTCAAATTTGTCACTAGAAGATTCTCCTGTCTATTATTTTCTGGCATAGCCCAATCTTACATGATGTTGTAATTCCACCACTTGTATGGGATTCAAAATGCCTTTCCCATTATATCTTAGGCCCTTGCCTTCATCTCCCACCTTCTTTATTAATCTTCAACCAGTGCTTGTAATGTCCTTTTAAAAATAAGCTGAATAATCATCATCATGTGAAAATAAAACCTGATGGGTTATCAAAGCCATCATTGCAATTCAACCTTTCCAAGGCCTCTGCCATGGCTCATAACTGAAGCTCCAATCTCTTATTCTCCTCTTCTGCTTCCTGTAGAAGTATCCTTAATTCAAAATTCTCTAGTTGAAGGCTCTATTTTATCTCTTCATTTGAATGATGAGAAGAAGATGAAGAAGAAGTATATTCACTCAAAGATGGAGATGGAGCAACATCCTCTGATATCTCTTTCTTTTTCCATTTTTTCCTCATAATCTGCATACATTATGTATACCACGTTTTCCATCCTATAGAAGGCCTCATAAAGATCTATATGATCCTCCATTTTCTTTTCTTGTTGCACCTTAAATTATTGGTTATTATTCACACTCACAATTTACATCAACAAGAAGACCTCTTTGATACAAAACTTCATCTGGATTCTCTTAGCTACCATAATTAACCAAAATATTTTACTTCTGTGATGTTAGCATAATTGCATGTTAAAGAGTATGAAGAAACCACATGTGCATACTTTAAAGAAGAGTAAACATAAAGGTAACTATCAAATCAAAGAACACACATAAGTTCATAAAGAAGCTCATATAGTGTGGACTATGTCTCTGGGCCCGGTGTCAAGAGTGGGAGGCTGCTTCATTAAATGAGGCAAGATGATGATGAGTACATGATGTATTATTTTTCAATAAAAGGAAGGAATCCCTTAACTAGAGTGGCATATCTCTCCACGAGACGTTATCTTATAATAACTTTCACTCATATAATCTCTCCTTCAGCATAACAAAATATCAAACTCTCACACGTAGTGGCATACAATGATCCTCCAACAAAATGGAAAAAAAGGATCTCAACATTAGATAATCATCTCTGCAAAAATCAAAAGACATGGCATCAATGCATCTTATACCTCCACTTTTGGGGATGGACTAAAATTTTTTAACTATGCTGAAGAAATAGACTATATGATTGAATTCCTACCAAAAAATTGTGAATTCCCCTGGATCCCAAAACCAGGACTACCAGCTTGATTTTTCATTATGTTCCTTTCAATGTTACAATACATATTTATACATGCCCAAGCATCCAATACCATGGACCGAAAACCATCACATCCACAAACATGTGCGAAAACCATGCACAAAACCATAGGTAGGTCCGCCCCCCCCTGTGACCCCCCCACTACATAATCGCCACAACGAAGGGGAGCCCTGGTTCACTATGTAGGCTAGTCGTGGAAAGAATAACACAACCAAACATTCTGCCACTTGTTGTTTTATTTCCACAGGGGGACACAAGAGAGCTTAGTCATTTATCCAGCTCTGCAATTCCCATTGTTTCTCTACACCAAGATAAGTACTCATAGCTCATAGATTTTGTCAATGCCTCTACAACATTCTTCAAAGTGTCCACCTTTACCAGCAACACCTTTTTGTCTTCTATCATATCCCTCACAAAGTAATACTGAACATCAATGTGCTTTGTCTTTAAATGGTAAGTAGGGTCCTTTGCCAAGAAAATTGCACTTTGGCTGTCACAGTCTATCCTTATTGCTCCATGTACTAACCCCATACTTGAACACAATCTCTCTAACCAAACTGCTTTCTTGCTTGCATGAGTAGCTGCCATGTATTCTGCCTTTGTAGTTGATAGTGCCACTACAGATTGTTTCTTACTCATCCAAGTGACTGCGCCTCCAAATAGTTTAAACACATACCCACTTGTAGATCTTCTTTAATCCAGATCTCTATCCCATTCCGCATCAACAAAGCAATGGATATCCAAAACTATTTCCAATCCCGGTCTTCCTTGGTAGCATAAACCATAATCACTAGCACCATGTGAATACCTTAAAACCCACTTCCCTATTGTCCAATGCTCCTTCCCTGGTTTTGACATAAACCTGCTCAATACTCCCACTACATGTGTAATGTTTTGTCTAGTACATAGCATCGCATACATTAGGTTACCGACTGCACTTGCATGTCGAACACGAGACATATCCTCTTCCTCTTCTTCTGTCATGGGGTATTGTTCAGCAAATAACTTTAAACCTATAGGAATAGGAACCTTCACCGGTTTACTATCCTGCATATTAAAACTTTGCACTATTGTCTCGATATACTTCCTCTAGTTTAACCAGAACTTCCTCTTTTCCCAACCTCTTTTAATTTCCATGCCCAAAGTATAGTTTGCAACACCAAGATCTTTCATGTCGAATTTGGAGGACAATTGGGTCTTCAAATCCTCGATAATTTCTTTGTCATTTCCAACCCGCAACATATCATCCACATATAAGACCAGATAAATAACATGGTCACCAATTAATTTAAAATACACATAGTGATCTTCTTTTCTTCTAGTGAAGCCAAGTCCCCATATAAATGTAGCAAATTTCTGATAGCACATCCTTGGTGACTGTTTTAACCCATACAAAGACTTCTTTAACTTGCATACCATTTCTTTCTTACCCTTCACTGCAAAACTTCAGCTTGCTTCATGTAGATCTCCTCTTCTAGATCCCCATGAAGAAATGTTGTCTTCACATCCATCTGTTCTACCTCAAAATCAAAAGAAGCAGCAACATATAAAAGTAATCTAATAGCAGCTACCTTGGCAAAAAGAGAAAAATATCACCAAAATCAATTCCTAGCACCTAGGAATAACCTTTTGCTACCAACCACGCATTCTATTTCTCCACCTTTGCTTTTGCATTTGTCTTCTTCTTGAACACCCATTTGCTGCCAATGGGTTTCCTTCTAGCCGACAACTGCACTAGATCCCAAGCCTCATTTTTGTGCAAAGATGCCATTTCATCAACCATGGCCTCTTTCCAGAGTTTTCCATCCTCTTAATCTACTGCTTCCTTCACAATTTTGGGATCATCATCAGTAATAGATAAAGAAAAAATTGAACAAAAAGCAGATGGACTATACCTTTCTGGTTTCCTTCTTTCTCGAACTGATTTTCTCACTCCCAGAGTTTGTGGCTCTTCATCTTGTGATTCCTCCTCTATTGTAGAGTTTAATTCTTCCTCCTTTAGCTCAAACTCTATCTTCTCAGGTTCCTTTGGTTGAACTTCATGTTTAATAACATCCTTTACTTCTCTGAACACCACATTTCAGTTGTACGCAACCTTCCTTGTTACTGGGTTCCAAATCTTATAACCCTTTAAACCATCCTTATACCCGATAAAGATCCACTTTTCAGATTTACTATCCAACTTGGTTCATTTCTCCTTTGGAACATGTACATACACATGACATCCAAATACCCTTAGATGTGAAAGAGATATTTTCTTACCAGTCCATACCTCTTGTGAAGTCTTATCCTCCAGCGCTGATGAGGGTGATCTGTTGACCAGGTAAAATGTTGTCTCCACTGCCTCTACCCAGAATTCATGTCCTAACCCAGCACCATTGAGCATGCTTCTTTCCCTTTCCATCAATGTCTTGTTCATTCTTTCTGTAGCTCCATTTTTCTCGGGTGTGTATGCAGTAGTCTTATTCCATGCTATACCACACTTCCTACAGAATTCTTCAAATTCCTTACTACAAAACTCTCCACCATTATTTGTCCTCAACACCTTTATCTTCTTCTCTATCTGGTTTTCCACCAGAGCCTTAAATTATTTAAACCTATCAAACACTTTAGATTTCTTCTTAAGGAAATATATCCATGTATTCCTTGAGAAGTCATGTATAAATGATACATAGTACACAGACTTACCCACTGATGGAACCTTCACAGGTCCAAACACATCACAGTGCACACGCTCTATTATTTGTTTTGCCCTCTTACCACCAAAGGGAAAACTCACCTGATTATGCTTCCCATATACACAATTTTCATAGAAACCAAAATCTAGATAGCTATTACTCATACCTTCTACCATACCTTTACCATGAAGCATTCGAAGGCCCTTCTCTCCAATATATCCAAGCCTTTGATGCTACAACATGGTCTTCACTCCATAGACCACTAGATTTCTGCTCCACTTTCAGGAACCATAGAACTGTTGCACCCATCAACAACAGTGGTACCTTGCAGTGTGTATAGGGTTCCAATCCAAACTCCCCGCATCAATACTAGTGCTCCCCAAACCATCTTGCAGGTATCCTTCTCAAACACTGTTTTTACACCTGCATCATCCAGCTTACTTACAAAAATTAGATTTCTAGCCAATGTAAGAATATGCAGAACACTCAAAAGTGTTATAACCCTTCCACCTTGCAACTTCAATTTTAATTTTCCGCGACCAATGATTCTAGCCTTCCTATCATCCCCTGAGAAGACATCACCACCATCGTATTTCTCATACTCACAGAACCACTCTCTATGGGGAGTGAAGTGAAAGGATGCACCTGAGTCAATCAACTATGCCTTATGATCTACATGTGTACTTCAAGAAGCCAAGTACACATCCCCACCTTCATCTGAGGTGGTTTTTTCCTTTGCAGAAGGAGCATCATGAGATCACTTTCCTTTGTCATGACCGTTAGATTTATAGTCCCTTTGTAGTGGCCTTCCTTTCCACATTTCCAACACACCATCTTTACAATACTTCCTAGAGATTTAGATCTCACTCTAGATTTAGATCTCCCACGCGATGACTTATTTTTGTTTCTATTTTGGGACCATCCTCGTACAGACAAGGCATCACCATTTTGGCTCTCCATATTTTTCCATCTCGTCTCCTCCGTCAGTAAGGATGAGACTATTTCATCAAACTGCAAGGCAGTTACATTGCTACCTATTGCAATAACCAAACTATCCCACGAATCTAGTAGAGAACACAATAAACTAATGCACTTATCTTCATCTAAAATTTTGATATCAATAGACGATAACTAACTTACCACAATATTAAACACATTTAGATGCTCTGTCAATGAGTCTCCATTTGTCATCCTCAGGTTATACAACTTTTTCCGTAAGAACAGTTTATTCACTAGAGACTTAGATTGGTACAAAGTCCCTAACTTGTCCCACAAATCCTTCATCATAGCTTCCCCTAATACATTCAACAATATTGAATCTGAGACACACAATCATATTTTTCTCTTTTCCTTCTTATTCAACTTCTTCCATTCTTCATCAGACACTCATGTTGGTTCAGTACTCGGATTTATCGCAATCCACTAATCTTTATCCACCAACAAATCCTCTGTCTTAAGTTTTCACAACTCAAAACTTTGACCATTAAATTTATCGATCTCTATCTTTCCACTGCTCACCATCTTCTTTCACTACCAAAATCGATCCCATAGATCTCCCACTGAATAGGGTCTACCACAGGCCCGAGCGAAACCCCTTGGAAACAAAGGTGTCCCCTTGAAGCCAAAACAACTTTGATACCAAATGTAGGTTTTAACCCCATACAGAAATTACCTACATACGAATTCTAAAACACAGAAAATAAACAATGCGAGAGCATAATACATAAAATACATACACATAGAGATTTTTCCCTTGGATCCCAAAACTGGGACTACCAGTTTGATTTTTCATTATGTTCCTTTCAATGTTACAATACATATTTATACATGCCAAACAATCCAATACCATGGACCAAAAACCATCACATCCAAAACCATGTGCGAAAATCAAGCACAAAACCATAGGTAGGTCCATCCAACCTAATATAGGCTAGTCGTGGAAAGAATAATACAACGCCACATCCTCCTCTAACTTAATATAACTTGGGGATAAGAAGAGTTATCCAGTGAAATGGATTGGATCTTCTTCATTGAATATTGAGTCTGGTAGAAGTATTCACCTCAACAACATTCTATATGTTCCAATTTTGAAGAAAAACTTACTTTTTATTTCTTGTCTAGAGATAGAACTTATTTTTTTTTACATAAAGGTTACTATTTGGGGTAGCCCCGTACAGAAATTACCTGCATACGAATTCTATAACAAAGAAAATAAAAAATGCAAGAGCATAACACATAAAACACATATATGCAGAGATTTTTCCCCTGCATTCCAAAACCAAGACTACCAGCTTGATTTTTCATTATGTTCCTTTCAATGTTACAATACATATTTATACATGCCAAAGCATCCAATACCATGGACCGAAAACCATCGCGTCCAAAACCATGTGCGAAAATCAAGCACAAAACCATAGGTAGGTCCGCCCCCCTGTGACCCCCCCGCTATGCAATCGCCGCAATGAAGGGGGGGCTCTACCCCCCCAAGCCCCGGTTCACTATGTAGGCTAGTCATGGAAAGAATAACACAACCAAACATTCTCCCACTTATTGTTTTCTTTCCACAGGTGGCCACAAGAGAGCTTAGTCATTTATCCAACTCCGCAATGCCCATTGTTTCTCTACACCAAGAGAAGTTCTCAGAGCTCATAGATTTTGTCAATGCATCTACAACATTCTTCAAAGTGTCCACCCTTACCAACAACACCTTTTTGTCTTCTATCATATCCCTCACAAAGTAATACTAAACATCAATGTTCTTTGTCTTTAAATGGTAAGCAGGGTTCTTTGCCAAGAAAATTGCACTTTGGTTGTCACAATCTATCCTTATAGCTCCATGTACTAACCCCATACTTGAACACAATCTCTACAACCAAACTAATTTCTTTCTTGCATGAGTAGCTGCCATGTACTCTGCCTTTGTAGTTGATAGTGCCACTACAGATTGTTTCTTACTCATCCAAATGACTGCACCTCCAAATAGGTTAAACACATACCCACTTGTAGATCTTCTCTAATCTAGATCTCCATCCCATTCCGCATCAACAAAGTGATGGATATCCAAAACTATTTCTAATCCTGGTCTTCCTTGGTAGCATAAACCATAATCACTAGCACCATGTGAATATCTTAAAATCCGCTTCCCTGCTGTCCAATGCTCCTTCCCTCGTTTTGACATAAACCTGCTCAATACTCCCACTGCATGTGTAATGTCTGGTCTAGTACAGAGCATCACATACATTAGGCTACTGACTGCACTTGCATGTGGAACACGAGACATATCCTCTTCCTCTTCTTGTGTCATGGGGCATTGTTCAGCAAATAAATTTAAACCTATAGGAATAGGAACCTTTACCGGTTTACTATCCTGCATATTAAACCTTTGCAGTATTGTCTCCACATACTTCCTCTAGTTTAACTAGAACTTCCTCTTTTCCCGACCTCTTTTAATTTCCATGCCCAAAATATAGTTTGCAGCTCCAAGATCTTTCATGTCGAATTTGGAGTACAATTGGGTCTTCAAATCCTCGATAATTTATTTGTCATTTCCAACCAGCAACATATCATCCACATATAAGACCAGATAAATAACACAGTCACCAATTAATTTAAAATACACACAGTGATCTGCTTTTCTTCTACTGAAGCCAAGTCCCCATATAAATGTATCAAATTTCTGATAGCACATCCTTGGTGACTGTTTTAACCCATACAGAGACTTCTTTAACTTGCATACCATTTCTTTCTTACCCTTCACTGCAAAACCTTCAGCTTGCTTCATGTAGATCTCCTTTTCCAGATCCCCATGAAGAAATGTTGCCTTCACATCTATCTGTTCTACCTCAAAATCAAAAGCAGCAGCAACATATAAAAGTAATCTAATAGCAGCTACCCTCGCAACAAGAGAAAAAAAATCACCAAAATCAATTCCTAGCACCTAGGAATAACCTTTTGCTACCGACCGAGCATTCTATTTCTCCACCTTTGCTTCTACATTTGTCTTCTTCTTGAACACGCATTTGCTGCAAATGGGTTTCCTTTTAGCCGGCAACTCCACTAGATCACAAGCCTCATTTTTGTGCAAAGATGCCATTTCATCAACCATGGCCTCTTTCCATAGTTTTCCATCCTCTGAATCTACTACTTCCTTCATATTTTTGGGATCATCATTAGTAATAGATAAAGAAAAAATTGAACAAAAAGCAGATGGACTATACCTTTCTGTCTCCGTTCTTTCTCGAACTGATCTTCTCACACCCAGAGTTTGTGGCTCTTCATCTTGTGATTCCTCCTCTATTGTAGAGTCTGATTCTTCCTCCTTTAGCTCAAACTCTATCTTCTCAGGTTCCTTTGGTTGGACTTCATGTTTAATAACATCTTTTACCTCTCTGAACACCATATTTCAGTTGTACGCAACCTTCCTTGTTATTGGGTTCCAAATCTTATAATCCTTTAAACCATCCTTATACCCAGTAAAGATCTGCTTTTCAGATTTACCATCCAACTTGGTTCATTTCTCCTTTGGAACATGTACATACGCATCACATCCAAATACTCTCAGATGTGAAAGAGATATTTTCTTACCAGTCCATACATCTTGTGGAGTCTTGTCCTCCAACGCTGATGAGGGTGATATGTTGACCAGGTAAAATATTATCTCCACTACCTCTACCCAAAATTCATGTCCTAACTTGGCACCACTGAGCATGCTTCTTTCCCTTTCCATCAATGTCTTATTCATTCTTTCTACAACACCATTTTTCTCGGGTGTGTATGGAGTAGTATTCTGCCATGCTATACCACACTTCTTACATAATTCTTCAAATTCCTCTACAAAACTCTCCACCATTATCTGTCCTCTGTTAGCTTCCTATACCAATAGGTTTCATCTTTCATGATTGACTAGAGAAGTGCCAAATATTTTCATCCTTTTCATGCTGCAAAGGTTCCACATTTTGAAGAATTTCACTATGTATAGGTGGTTGACTCTTGTCACAATTGATGAATAGCGAGACAGTCTAATCCTGGCTAGATCATGTTTGAATTATACTTGTCTTAGAATAGAGAATAAAGGTCTGCACAAATAGTTTAAGCTTGGCAGACAAGTATTTAGGTATAGAAGCAAAGGGTGTCAACAGCTTAATCTGAGCCCTGGAAGAGATAAGGGTAGACTTAGATAGGAGGGCAGCTAAAAGAAAAGAGAAGAATCAGGGTTTGCTAGTTCAAGTGCACCCAATGAAAATGAAGAGAAAATGTTAGGTATTCTAGGTTGGGTAGGAAGCTTTGATGGTATAGAAGCATGGTTTATGAGCAATTTTCTCCTTTAGAACAAGTTTCCATCCCATAAAAATGGAGCATGACTAATTCCCCTCTCCATTTTCCCAAGAAACACTTACTAACATTCCCCCCAAGGGAAATGAGATCTGCTCATTACCTTTAGTCCACTTCATCTCATAGAAAAACTAAGTGAAAATGTGTTTTCACCTAGGCAAGAAAAGCCACATTTCTTCTGTAAAAAGTCTTTATTCCATTTTGCCAAAAGTTTCCTAAAATTCACCACTTTTCATCCTTTCATTCCCCCCATGCCTAGGTTTTCACTCTATAAACTTAGCCTAAACCATACAAACCCATCCCACATAGTCATATTAACCTACTAACCCTATTTATATAGCTCCTATGTATATTCCCCTCCCTTACTATGTAAACATACACAAAATCCCTAAAAAATCTAATACCCTGACCCTTGGCTAACTATAGCTATATGTTAACGTTTCGTCGGGAGTTATTGTTCCACCTGGGGCCAATAACAACCCTCCACGTGCCCATCGGGACTTGTTTAGCCTCTGGCTAAATAATATAGCCGAAACCCACAAATTAAACCCACAAAAACCATTTAACCCAAAGTCCAAAAATACACCGCAAACATTACAAAAACCCGAAATATTAAAGCGGGTCCCGAGAGTTAACCTGTCGCCACCTTTATTACCCACCAGTCATTTGATCAGTGCTGCCAGATCCGCATTGGTTGGCAATATAAGAAGCCCCAACATGCCGAACGATAGCGTCTGGGGGATGGTCGGTATTTCCGTCGTACCGAGGATGTGTGTCAAGCCCCCGGCGTGCTCAGAGCCCCCTCCCCCAAAACCACTTCCCCCCAAAAGCCTTGCGGGGAATACCACTTACCACCCGCTCGCCTCCCTACTGACGTCATGCCCACCTCACCTGATAACCTCACCCACCTTATCACCTGCCTATTTGCTGACATCACTTGACACATCACCCGCCATGTCACCTGCCATGTCATCATCTATACCCACTACATGACAAAATGACGTCATGCTGACGTCATCCGAAAAAAGCGCCCCAAACTCGCCAAATTCAAAATTTCGGGTAAAAAGGGGTGAAAACGTTGTTTTTACCCATTTCTATTGGTTTTATGAATGCAACCTGTGCATGCAAATTAACATGCAAACAAGCATTTTCCACCATATAAGTCTTCCACCCAGCAATTCGACTCCACAGCTCGGCCCCTTGGCTCACCTGGTCGCCTGCAAATTGACCATTCCACCGAGAAAACAGGTATTTACAAGCAATTTCCTCCCGACCCTGTTTTCATTAGTTTCTCTATAAAATTGGCCACAACATCCATAATTTGAAGAGAAAAACACTATGTTGCTACCCAAAAATCCCCCATAAACCTTTATCTTGCTAAATCCACCATAAATTTGCACAGTGAGCTAAAATTGAGCTTGTTCGGCCCTGTAAACTCTACAAGAAACCCTGAAAGCTACCTTTTGCCCATAATTGTAGCCCATTGTGCCAAAGAAGCCAATAAGTCTTGTTTCTCTAGCTAACTTCAATCCACAGAGCTAAATTAAAGCCAATAAACCAATTTCAACAGTGAAAATCCCGGAGAAATCCACAGAGCCATTGTTTCACCCATTTTTCTTGCACAGAGCCAAAATTTCCAATTTTGAAAGGCAACAGAGCTTAGCCATGGAAGGTCCAGTGGCCTTGAACATCACTCCCCTTAATGCACCCCACAAAGAGTTGGAACATTTGCCCTTGGCTGATAGAGACTATCTAATCCAAGACCTAGTAGGCTACCAAAACCATCTTTAAGCAGTCCGTGAGCTCAGAAATAGTTACTTAAATCAAAATGATGTCTATGGAATTTGGGAATCAAATCTACTCAGATACTACCTCCCCTCTGTGAATATATTCCCTGAGATCATTCACCTCTGTTGTGATAACTATGAGCCAACAAACATGGCAGTTAAGAGTCCATCTGGGACTACCCTTTTTCATATTGGTCCTGTCTCTATAAATCAGATGCTGAACTTCAAACCAACCCACATCCAATTTCCTCTTACCATGAATTTCTTGTTGGATGAAGGTCCCAAACTCTCCAGCTTAGAGATAACCAGAATTGCCCAAGTGTTTATGAGAGCAGATCACCAGCCTAAAGACACACCTCCTTTCCACTATGTATCTTTCACTGGAGTGGGTAGATTAGTTGTTGATATGATATATTTTGTCCTGGGGTTCAAGACAAGTGAGCATATTGATGAAACCATATTGGTTATGATGTCTATATTTACCCCAGAACAGCCCCCTCCTATCAAATACAACTATGCCAAATTTATTGCCAACAAGATACGTGACCAATTGTTGAGGCTAGACAGGGAGGGAATCTTTAAATATTCATCCTATATCTATCATTTATTCTTATATTACCAGCTAGATATCTTCCAATTCCCCATTAGAAAATTGGACCATAAAGGGGAAAGGAGGTCTATGATTTTTTGGACCCCAATCTTTCATGAAGTCCGCAGCTCTCCCTACTCCTATTGTGAGTTTATTGATTTGTTTTTACACCCAGTCTCTTCTCTCCTGATGAGAACTCCTCCTCCTAGACTGGCACATGATATGAAAAAGATACTACAGCTCTCCAAAAACTATAAAATAGGTGACTGGTACTTTTACCAGAATCACACTATTCTAAGGATATATGGCTGTGAGCTATGCCCCTACAGGCTGACCAGATATGTGCCAATGAGACTATTTGCCTTAGAATATTTCAGGTAATTCATAAATTCATATCTGAGTCACTTCCATAGCACAAAGAAAAAGGCTCGACTGAACTCAGAGACCAGTTAGGCCCCTTTGTTATGAACAAGAAAGAGGGATGGAAGGATGTTGATGAAATATTGGGTCAAACACTCAGACTGAAGAGAAGCTTTTGGTGGGTACCCTATGACCCATATGGCTTTATCAATGCAAGAAGGGTAAAATATAGGCTAGCACCCTATGAACATTGCAGCATCCCTGACATAGAAAAGTTTGCCAACCAAGATGAGTGGGTGGAGGGCACACTAGCTGAAGAGTTAACTAAGGAAGAGAAAATGGAACAAACCATGAAAAATTTGGAAAAAACTCTTGACTTAGATTCTTTTGGGCAGGTGTCATTCAAAATACCACAACAAACTGGGGAAAGCTCATCAACTGTTACAACTTCACAACAGGTTGCCTAGGAAAGGACTACACCAACAATAGTGACAACAAAGGGCAAGGAGTTGGTAGTTACAGAGCAAGAAACAATGGAAGAACAGCCAAGTACCTCAAAAGAACACAGTCAAGGGCAAGCCCCTTCACTACAGGCACAAGCACCAGAAGTACCAACACTGCAGACTCCTCTTCCTGAGGAGAGAAGTAAGAAAAGAGACAGGAACATACCACACCTGCAAGTGGGTCAATAGAACAACAAGAGGCCAAGAGGCAAAGGGTAGATCCTCCTGAAGAGGACATTGTGGAAGACATCACTGAAAGCACAAGAGGAGAGAGGGCCATCAGCCAACATACTTCCGCTAGCTCTCATAGATAAGAAGGGGAGAGGCAACATGGAATGGAAGTCTCCTCCTCAAGGTCACAAGCCAAGAAATGATCAGACATCAAACAATCATTTATGGAGATCAAATCTCAAAATGAGTCATTAAGAATTCAGTTGTATGATCAATTTCCTAAGACGACACCCTCCAAACAGCATAGACTAATGGCAGCCTATGAAATCAAGGAGGAGAAAATGATCTTAAGTCATTTCAAGCCCAAGGTTCAGAAGCCACAATCTGGAGCTGACTACATAAGGACCAATCTAGAGGTCCTTGCCAAAGACATACACCCAATGGACCAAATAGAATTGCACAAACAAACGGGTGAAATGGTCTATGCTACACTGGCAGACAAGGCAATGCTGGCCCACTAATTAAAAGAGTCATTGAGTAATACATCTGCTCAATTGGATTTAGAGAAGATCTCTTCTCTAGCCAAAGACAACCGAATAAAGACTCTGGAAGAAATAACATGATCCCAAGGATGCCAAGGGCATCAAAGCATTGATCAAAAAGAAGGAGGAAGATATTGCTGCCCTTAGAAAGCAATTGAAGCTTCCTGTCACCATGCATCGACAAACAACATAGCTAGCACAAGAAAAAGCAAAAGAGGATGTAACGGATTTATTTATGAGAATGAATCAAAGGCTAATGCAACAGAGCAAGAGTTAAAGAAAGCATTGCAAGCTAAGTAGGGAGAGTCGACCTCCCAGCCACCTAAAACAGATCCAACAATTGTGTCTGCTCCCCCCACAGACATAGCAGCAATCCCTCCCACTCAACCAGCACCAACAATAGGTACAACAACTACAGATGCTACAGCAACAGCAACAACAGAGCTTGAGACCAGCATGAGAATGGAAGAAATGATGAAGGCAGTGAAAGATGTAGAAGCTCAAATGTCAGAGCTCAAAGAGGAAAAAGAAATACTAGCCAAGCTAGAAGTGAGCTATGCCAAGTCAAAAATAACAGTAGCAGATAAGACCAAAGAGGTGAAGGCCCTAGAGAACAAGGTGAAATCATTGGAAAAGGATCTCACCTTGCATAAACCTCTGGTAGACATTAAAATGATTTTTTGGACCAAGATTGGCTGGTCTATTACTGACCAATGGCTATCAATTCAAACAATCTATGAACAAATTGAATTGATAGAAAGGGCACAAGAGAAAATTCAAAGGGCCAGGGCATCATTAGGAAATATGCCTAAGCAGGCCAATAGGCTCATCCATTTTTTGAATACCAATTCTAAAGGACAACTAGTAGCTTTGGACATCTCGGATAGGACAGGCACCATTTTGACAGTGAAGAAGGTGCTAACAATGAGAAATTTTATACAGACTTTGGAAAGGAAGTGTCAAGAAATGCAGATGGACATTAATGCCTTCACAGAGAAATTCACAAAATTCCAGCAGAAGGGTTTACCCAGTTTACTAGCAAGCAATCAAAAATTGTTATCACATCAACAGTATGCTCACAGGGTAAACATGTATGTAACAAATTAGATCACTGCATCATCCAGAACCTCAGAAGACACAGGGCCTCCTTTCAAACAAAATTTATATAACAAATTGGAAAATTTGTTTTTTATAGAACATGAAATAAATCATCTTTTTGAAGTCAAGCCTAACTTTTATAGGTATACTGAGGCTGATGAGATACTTGTAAAAATACAAAGACATCAGTTGCCTATAGAACAGTGGTGGCAGAGTATGCTAGAAGCTTTGCCTAGGTAATTTGGATCTTTCTGCCTATGTACACTTGGTCAAATAGCAAGACACGTGGCAAATAAGAAGGAAGGAGCTCAAGCGAGGATCAGGACAAATTAAAGATGAATCAAGAGCAGGTGAAACGATTATGACAACAATGCAGGAATGCAAATTAAAGACACAACTACCAGCCAAATTCCTGGGTTGAAAAGTCTAAAATATCTTGTCAGTTAAAGTAGCCAGCACAACCACAATAACTCCTACCTTTATTTTTGCATTTATTTCTGACAGAGTAGCTGAAGGAAGTTATTGCTTCTTATCTTATTCACAAGATATTTTGTAACTCTCTTTTTGTATAAATAGCCCCCCCCAAGGAATGTATTCGGGGTTGCTGATTCTCCTCTTGGACTGCACTGCAACTTTGATATTTACTAATACAAAGGTTGTTGAAATGCATTGTTGTTGGACCTTCTGAATGTGGATTTGATGATTCTGGACTCTGCTACAGAATTCCTGTGTCTTTCTTTGGCTCAATAAGTTATTCTAAACTGTGTTTTGCATTTTCTATGTTTGCATATTTCATAGATGTTTCATAATCTTAAAAACAAGGAAAAATAATAGCCTAGAACTTGTTTAAATACATTCTGTGTTCAATTCCTGCTATTATTTCTGTTTTCTTCAGAACTAGCATAAATAGAAATTCTTAAATGATTTTGTTTCCACTAATTCTTTCATTTTGAAAATTGCCAAGGAATTATTCACTGCTCCTTGAAAATATTCATGCACCTTCCCTCTGCCACCATGATAAAGGATTCTTGACTGCCCTTTACCCCCTGGCTTGCATCCCATCAATTTCTAGACCTCAGTATTGTTCCAAAACTGATTATCTTGCTCTGTAGTATTTCCCATCATCACAGAAACACACTCAGTAGTCCATCTTCATAGAATCCATTTCCCAATGGAATAATCTCTTTCAGACTTTTATCCTAGCTCTGTTTAAAATCACCATCCAAACAAACTTAAAACAAACCTCTGCACATCATAGCTAGCATAAAACTTCAGAAAACAAAGTTAAATTATAAAGAGAGAGTCCTCTCTAGATGTAGTTTGACTAGAAATTGCATCTAAAAGATTGGTTAGTGGTTACCTCGGCCGTATTCCCTTTTATTACAAGTTTTGAGGAACAACCTGAGTGATAACACTCAACACCTTTATCTTCTTCTCTATCTGGTTTTCCACTAGAGCCTTAAATTCTTTAAACCTATCAAACACTTTAGGTTTCTTCTTAAGGGAATATATCCATGTATTCCTTGAGAAGTCATCTATAAATGATACATAGTACACAGACTTACCCACTGATGGAACCTTCACAGGTCCAAACACATCACAATGCACAAGCTCTAATATTTGTTTTTCCCTCTTACCACCAAAGGGGAAACTCACCTGATTATGCTTCCCATATACACAATTTTCATAGAAACTAAAATCTTGAGAGCTATTACTCATACCTTCTACCATATCTTTACCATGAAGTATTCGAAGGCCTTCTCTCCAATATGTCCAAGCCTTTGATGCCACAACATGGTCTTCTCTCCATAGACCACTAGATTTTCTGCTCCACTTTCAGGAACCACAGAACTGTTGCACCCATCAACAATAGTGATACCTTACAGCTTGTACAGAGTTCCAATCCAAACTCCCCGCATCAATACTAGTTATCCCTAAACCATCTTGCAGGTATCCTTCTCGAACACTGTTTTTACACCTGCATCATCCAGCTTGCTTACAGAATTCATATTTCTAGCCAATGCAAGAATATGCAGAATACCGGAAGTGTTCTAACCCTTCCACCTTGCAACTTCAATTTTACTTTTCCACAACCAATGATTCTAGCCTTCCTATCATCCCCTGAGAAGACATCACCACCATCGTATTTCTCATACTCACAGAACCACTCTCTATGGCGAGTGAAGTGAAAGGATGCACTTGAGTCAATCAACCATGCCTGATCTACATGTGTACTTGAAGAAGCCAAGTACACATCCCCACCTTCGTCTGAGGTGGTTTTTTCCTTTGTAGAAGGAGCATCATCAGATCCCTTTCCTTTGTCAGGAGCTTTAGATTTACAGTCCCTTTTGTAGTGCCCTTCCTTTCCACATTTCCAAAACACCACCTTTATAGGTTTTCCTGGAGATTTAGATCTACCTCTAGATTTAGATCTCCCACTCAATGACTTATTTTAGTTTTTGTTCTAGGACTCTCCTCATACAGACAAGGCATCACCATTCTAGCTCTACATATTTTTCCATCTCATCTGCTCCGTCAACAAGGAAAAACTCCACAGTTAAGCGCGCTTGAGCCAGAGGAGTTCTGGGATGGGTGACCTCCTGGGAAGTCCTGGTTACCGGGTGCAAGTCCCGGAAGTGATGATTGATGCTATGTGATTCGTTCTCCACTTTCACTAGTTTCAATCCCACTTCTTCACCCCTGTGAGCATCGCTCAATGCAATGAGTGCTAAGTGAACTATTCAAAAATCATGAGAAATTAGTTAGTTACGACTACCTCTCATGGAAATGGTCATACGTTTGAATGACTTACTTAACGTAGTTGAATCCCAAAATGATATCTAATATAATGCACTACGTAATCCCCCATACTTAAATTCAAAAAGAGTCAAGGGATCTCTAACTTGAATGGTTCATGAGGAACAATACGTGCTAAGGTTTTGCAAATGGGGTAGCAAGCTAAGTGGGCTTGATTGTGGAAAAACTCCACAGTTAAGCGCGCTTGAGCCAGAGGTGTTCTGGGATGGGTGACCTCCTGGGAAGTCCTTGTTACCGGGTGCAAGCCCCGGAAGTGATGATTGATGCTATGTGATTCCTTCTCCACATTTCACTAGTTTCAATCCCACTTCTTCACCCCTGTGAGCATCACTCGATGCAATGAGTGATAAGTGAACTATTCAAAAATCATGAGAAATTAGTCAGTTACGACTACCTCTCATGGAAATGGTCATACGTTTGAATGACTTACTTAACGCAGTTGAATCCCAAAATGATATCTAATATAATGCACTGCGTAATCCCCCATACTTAAATTCAAAACGAGTCAAGGGATCTCTAACTTGAATGGTTCATGAGGCACAATACTTGCTAAGGTTTTGCAAATGGGGTAGCAAGCTAAGTGGGCTTGATTGTGGAAAAACTCCACAGTTAAGCGCGCTTGAGCCAGAGGAGTTCTGGGATGGGTGACCTCCTGGGAAGTCCTGGTTACCGGGTGCAAGCCCCGGAAGTGATGATTGATGCTATGTGATCCGTTCTCCACATTTCACTAGTTTCAATCCCACTTCTTCACCCCTGTGAGCATCACCCGATGCAATGAGTGCTAAGTGAACTATTCAAAAATCATGAGAAATTAGTCAGTTACGACTACCTCTCATGGAAATGGTCATACGTTTGAATGACTTACTTAACGCAGTTGAATCCCAAAATGATATCTAATATAATGCACTGGGTAATCCCCCATACTTAAATTCAAAAAGAGTCAAGGGATCTCTACTTGAATGGTTCATGAGGCACAATACTTGCTAAGGTTTTGCAAATGGCGTAGCAAGCTAAGTGGGCTTGATTGTGGGAAAAA
>APFE031513950.1:80920-134554 GCA_000404065.3 Pinus taeda | reverse complement strand
TACAATACATATTTATACATGCCAAATCATCCAATACCATGGACCGAAAACCATCACGTCCAAAACCATGTGCGAAAATCATGCACAAAACCATAGGTAGGTCCATCCAACCTAATATAGGCTATTCGTGGAAAGAATAACACAACCCAACATCCTACTCTCACTTAATATAACTTGGGGATGAGAAGAGTTATCCAGTGAAATGGATTGGATATTATTCATTGAATATTGAGTCTTGTAGAAGTATTCACCTCAACAACATTCTATATGTTCCAATTTTGAAGAAAAACTTACTTTTTATTTATTTTCTAGAGATAGAACTTATTTTTTACAGAAAGGTTACTATTTGGGGTAAGGGCTCTAGTATTGATAATCCAAGGGTGATTTGGATTTATTAGGGGACACTATATAGAATTTTTACACCTCTATCTCAAGCACTAGTCCACTTGGATGTGAGTTATTCTTAACTATGGCATAGAAGGTATGGACACCTTAATTACAAGGTTTTGTCATTTCTAAGTTAAATAGTCAATGGCAACACATAATTGAAGGAATGACATGAAGGGACCTATAAGGGGTGTGCTCTAGGAAAGAACGCAAAGACAACATTTGTAAGAAATGATACTGGATCTAAGGAATCTTTAGACCTTACTCACTCAAATGTATTTGGACCTATGGCAGTAAAATCTCTTGGTGGGCATCAATATTATGTTACCTTCATTAATGATTTCTCAAGATAAAATTGGATATACCTCCTAAAGAATAAATATGGATTATTCAAGAAGTTTCAATAGTTCATGGATGAAGTGGAGAACCTAACTGAAATAAATATTAAGACTCTGAGGTACAACAATTGTGGAGAATACACCTCCAAAGAATTGATAACATTCTGCAAGGAAGTAGGGATTAAGAGGGAGCTTATTGTTCCCTATAATCCTAAACTGAATGGTGTGGCTAAAAGGAAGAATATAAAAATTGGTGAATGTGTCAAGGCCATGAGTTATGATCATGATCCTCCTCAAGTTCTATGGGAGAGGAATGTGTGATAATTTTCTACTTGAAGAATCGAAGTCCTCACAAGATTCTCATCAACATGACTTTGGAAGAAGAATTTATAAGAAATATTCCAAGTGTGGATCATCTTCGAATATTTGGGTGCCTTTTGTATATACATATACCTAATACAAGACAAAGAAGTTAGATTGTATCATTCTAAAAGTGGTTTTTTTTATGAAATAATAGCTTACAAGAAATCAAAGTAAGTTCCAGTCGAATCTGATGAAGAAGATATACCTATATTTAAGGATATCTCAAGGTACAATGATGGTCAAGATAAAAAAATCTATTCAAGAAGATGTTGAAGGTCCCAGTGAGTCTGTGCAACAAGTAATTTTTCCATAAAATTGAAAGAGGCCTACTTAGTTAAGAGCTACTCTACAAGAAGCAATAGAACACACAATAAATTGGATCTTTAGAGAAAGTAAACAAACAAAAAATTAGTTTTGGTATGCTACATATATGACAAATCTCATGGAAGTATAACATTTCTCTTATGAAGATATAGTGGAACATAAAGAGTGGAGGAATGTAATGTAGGAAGAATACTAGTAGATCATGAAGAACAATGTCTGGAAAATTGTCTCTAAGCCAAGTGACAAACCTATAGTCACTTCAAAAAGGATTTACAAAATAAAGAACGTTGTAGATGGGATCATTGATAAAAACAAAGCAAGGTTTGTAGAGAAGAGGCTTCTCTCATAAATAAGGCATTGATTATGAAGAAACCTTTTCTCCTATAGTGAGATATAGAACAATAAGATTTCTTATTTCTTTGGCTTCTATTATGGGATGTGTAACACTTCATCCCACATTTACCCATTTCTACAAGCTCGTTAGAGTAAACATGAGATGAGTGTCACTATGATATGAGCTGACCTCCAAGATCCAATTATGGAAGTGGGGCCAACAAACTGACCACAAACAAACATCCCTTAGGGACTACACACCACTCAGGAATCTGAAAACCACTCCATATGGTCAATCCATAAGTTGGATCTCTTTTCATAGGGAAAAATCCTTAACCTCATGCACAAAATAGCTTCAGTGTTGTTAGAAGGCTATAACCGCACACATGAGCCTCCTTCCATGTGGTTATGACTTTTCCCAAATAAAATGATGGGGTCATGAGATCTGAGCCAGTTTTTCAGGATAGTTTCTAGACCACTGCCCAAATTTCTTGTAAATTTTCATAATTATATCAAAGGTGATGAAAACTCTAATCAATCAAAACTCAAGAAAGAAATTGACCTAGACATGCCTAGCCCATGATAGACATTTCGTCAAACATATGATGAACATGAAAGCTACAAGTCGTGAATTCATATTTGATCATAAAATGATAGTCTTCATCTGAGAATCACCAAGAATGCTCTATGCCCTCTTTATCAAGATGCAATAACACTTGTACCCCATGCATTCATCAACCATTCAATAATTTATAATAAATTATTAAGATCCATAGATAGGATACATCATATAACCATCATATAACCAACAAATAACCGTAATAGAAACCATGGAAATCAACAATAATGTCAACTTAACAACTAGTACAAGTGATAATGGACCACAATAGGAAAATAGTTGTTATTTACATGTGAAAATGCCAACCAAGTCAAGCACTTCCATGTACCACCCAGCCATAGATTAGGCTAAACCAAAATATTTATTTCAACAAATCACCCCTGCATGGTCGTATTTCAAGCATGAATGTGGGAAATCATGGGATAAACCAAGATAAAACCAACCACGGCTTCCAGAGGCCAAATCACCTCAACCCTCAACCACAATGAGCTCACCTATAGGGTCCAGAAATCACTAACATGAACCAGATCGGTCTCTACCCAAGCTGTTTAGAGATCCAAGAACTAGTAACTCAAACCATAGCTAAATCAGGGATCCAAATCATTTTTTCCACCTACGGTTCTACAAAATAGTAACTCAACCACCAATTTTCTAGAGTGTTTTTTCCAACCCACATCCATGCAGAACCTGAGAACCAATCAGTGAAAAAAAAAATGGGAAACCTAAAACATCATGGTTGTCTAGGAAATGCCAAGGTAAGGATGAAACCATTATCAATCCGGGAAATATCCATCCCAATGACAAGACATAACCAAGGAACCAAATTCATATACCATGCATCCAAAAATCAAAAAGAAGATCACACATGCAACATGTTACCTTCAAAGTATCCATTTTGTAGTTATTGATCCAACTATGTCCTTGTGCTTCCTTGTTCTCCTTTGATTTCTTTCTCCAATCCAAGTAAATTTTAGAGTGCTCCAAGCATGCTCCAAGAATGCTCTATGCAAGAGTCTGAGAGAATGAGAGTGTGAGAGAATGAACTAGATCTCCACCACAAAATTGTAAAAAATATATAACTGACCAAAAGCTAGAAACTAATTCTTTGATGTTATTTTATCATTGAGGCCTCTATTTTCTTGATTTTCCTTCTAATTTCCTTAACATGAAAATTTGTCTCTATTCACCTTCCTTTTCTCCTATTTTCCTTTATTTTCATAATTAAATACCAATAATTGCATCTTTCCTTTTCCAATACCTTTGCTAATTTCCATATCGATTACTAATCCACAAGTGACACCCAATATAATGTTTTACCCACCATTCAGCTTGGAATATGTGTCTTGTTACCTTGGTTTTATTTTATTTACATGGAAAATCAACCAGGGGTTGTTATAGGATAAAACATCCATCAAATGGATGTTAAGACAATAGTTATGAAGGATACTATTGATGAAGACATTTACATCAAGAAACCTAAAGGATTTTAAATAAATTAGATGGAGGCTCATGTCTGCAAGCTGAAGAAGGATCTATATGGCTTAAAATAAGCACATATAGTTGGATATGAAAAAATGGATGTATACCTATTGAGGCTTTGTTTTACCAAGATCTCTATATATCTAAACCTCTACATCAGAATGGTCTAAACTGAACTAGTTATCATACTACTGTATGCAGATGATCTACTGGTCACAGGGGTAGAGCATCAAATTCAGGAATGCAAGAAGTAGTTAGCATCCAAGTTTGATATGAAGGATCTTGGGATTATGCATTACTACTTGGGACTATAGGTTTGGTAGAGTCCAAGTGAAATATGCCTTGTTTAAGGAAAATATGTGATCAATATCGTTAATAAATTTAACATGATGGACATAAATCTTATGATGACTTCTATGATTACCAATGTAAATAAGTTGAGGAGTTAAGATTTTAGTTCTGTGGATCCTACATGCTACAAAAGTTGATTGGGTCCTTAATGTATCCAGTGAATACAAAACTTGATATTTGTTTTTGTACTGAGTGTCCTTAGTTAGTTTTAGATGGAGCCAAAACATGATCATTGGATTGTAGCCAAGCATATCCTAAGATACTTTTGTGGAACCATACATCATTGCCTCTGTATACCCATAATGAGATCCAATTCATGGGATATGCAGATTTAGATTGGGGTAGCAGTGAGATAGATGGAAGAAGCACAACAGGTGGATGCTTTAGCCTAGGGTATTCCATGGTCTCATGGATGAGTAGAAAGAAATATATTGTTTCTTTGAGTAGTCTTGAAGTTGATTATGTCGTTGGAAGTGAAGTTTGTTGGGAAATGTTTTGGCTCAGGATGTTATTATCATATTTGTTTGAAGGATGACTTATCCCTACACATATACATCATGATAATGAGAGTTTTATAATAATTATAGAAGACCCATTGTTCCATGCTAGGATGAAGTATATAAATAATAAGTACCACTACATCAAAATATTGGTACGAGATGGGGTCATAGAGTTGCATTATATACCTATAGATGAAAACGTAGTAGATATTTTGACTAAAGAATTACCAAACAAGAATTTTGTGTATTTGAGAGATAAGCTTGGTTTGGTAGACATTTATTCCCTAATTGAGACAGAGTGATGTGGATAGTTCTTGTGCTTATGGGTCATCCACTATACTAGGACTAACAGTTGTAAGTCTTAGTGAAGGCCATAAAGAAAAAATGGAGTTGATAGGATTTCATACACATCTCACATTGGAAGTTCCTATGGACTGTAGAATACAAGAAAATAAATTATTGACCGATACTCTTTGAGGATGAGGTAGGGAATCTAGGATAACAACAGTCTAAGAGGACTAATATTCTCTTAGGATTCGGGATTGCAAATACAAGAAAAGAATAGTCTTAAAATGACATACCCAGTAAAAATCTAAATGGTGAATGTGCCTTAATGGTAGTGTGTCATCTCATGTAAAGACGCCCAGCATAATGCTCTCGAATGAAGATGAGCTTCTCAAGTTAAGGCCTTCAAAGATAGCGTTGGATATGATATAGATGTTTGAAAAAGATGGCTTATCAATCTAACGCTTCTTATGAGAATGTTTGAATATCGAGATTCCTTGCAGCATGTAATGGGATTATGAATACATCCCTAGTTAAGAGGGAGTGTTAGAAATTATAACTAGGCTAGGTCTTCAAAATGAACTATTTGTAAACATGACATTGCATACTTTGTATAAAGAAATAAAATGAAAAATTTATTTTTATGTAAATCATGGGTTTCATGCTCAAATATACATCAAAAGCATGTTCTTTATGCTTCTAGGTATTTCTACGACAAAGAATAAATTATATCATGTATTATAGTCCCATTCAAACTCATTGTAATGAAAAAAAAATATGTATTTTTTCAAGAAAAAGTCATTTATTTCTCCAAGTCCAAGTCGGCCCCACTCAAGGAAAAGTTAGCCTAAAGGAGGGAAATTCAACCCCTCAAGGAGGCTATAAATATAAGGAGCTTATAACCACCCCTCCCATATCTACCCACTTTCACTAGCTTGCCAGGACAAACATGATCTAATCTTTTAAATGACACAAAGAAAAATCCTTTAACACAAAACTTAGTTAAGAATTTGACCTAACCAATATTAACCATGACATTCATTTCATCAAACAATTTGTGAACATGTAATCTATAGGATATAAATGCATATCTAAACATAGGGGTCTCATACTTATTTGAAAATCAGCAAGAATGTCTAATTTCCTCTCGTAGTGCCTACAATAACATCTATTAGGTCATGCATTCAATAACCATTCATTTACCAATCAAAAACATGATAAGAGTCGTAAGTAGACTATGGCATGAAACCATGCTTATAACCAAAATAATAATAGTGGTAGAACAATCATCAAAGCCACATAATAACAAGTATAAATACTCATGAAACATAAGAGGAAAATAACTCTTATTAACATATGCAAAATCCAACCAAGTTAGGGACTTCCACGTACCATCCAATAGATTAGGTTGAACCAAATATTTCTTTCAGCCAATCACCCCCATGCCATATTCCAGGAATGAATTTGGGACTCACAAAAAAAACTAGGGGTTCCTCAAGCTTTGTCGCTTCCTCGGGAGTTATCACAATCCCGCCATTACTAGTCAAGGGACTCTTAGGCTTAAAACCCTCATCTATGCAACCAGGCTTTACCGTAATCCTATCATTACTAGTCAAGGGACTCCTAGGCTCACAAAACAAACATACACTACCACGATTTACTGCAACCCTGCCAAAATGGTTAAGGGCTCACTAGGCCCTAAACTAACTTGGATGCCTCCACATTTCTTCACCAATACCTTGAGGAATTTTCCCATCTCCAACCTTATGCTTTACCATAATCCCTCCATCATCGATCAAAGGATTCCTGGGCCTTTGGCAATATTCTTGAGACCACCTCACCTAGTTCCAAAACCATCCGACAATCCAAAGAACAACCACATGAAAGAATCTCATCACACCATGGCTATCAAGAAATGGTAAGGCAAGGTTGAAACCACTTTCACACCTATCAAAACCCATGCCATTGATAGCAAGAGAACCAAATACACACATGCATGTACCTTGCATGCCAAAACTAGCAAGTAAACCATACATGCAACTCAATATCTGTAAAGTAATCCTATTGTAGTCCCTTGATCCAACTCTTCCTTGCTTGATCATTGCTTTCCTTTTCTTTCTTCTACTTCCTTTTCCTTCCTTTCTCCAATGCTATAGTGATCCAAGAATTATCTAAGTGTGCAAGAGTATGCCAAAGAGAGAATAGAGAGAGCTCCAAGCTAAAACTGACAAAAGGTTGTGAATTGATCCTCAGAAGCCTTTCTATCATTGAGGCCTCTATTTTCTTCAATCTCCTTTATTTTTCCTTCAATTTCATCCTCGCATGAAACTTATGACCTTTGACCTCCCTTTTCTCCTATTTTCCATTATTTTCATGAAAACAATGTCAATTAATGCCTCTTTGCCTTTTCAAACCTTTGTTGTTGCCTTTGCGAATTTACCTTAGCCACAATAAACCAAATGAAAGCCCATTAGGATCCTTTTCATAACATTCATCTTGGAATATATGTCCCATGACCTTGGTCTTATTTTTTCCTTTATTAACTTTATTACATGTAGTTTTAACACGAGACTGTTAGAGAGATCGACCTCATTTGAGACACTCAGTCATGACAAGTTCAATATACATTAGCAAAAGAGAAGAAGAGCTAAAAGAACAAAGAAAGGAAGGAGAAATTCAAGTTTCTTTAGATAATATATCTCTTTGTCCACATGTGAAAAGTTAAGGTTTATGTGCAACTACAATTGCAATAGGTCGAAGTTGCAGGGACAAAATTATGGAGTAAAGTTGTAGTAGGTCAAAATTGGAATTTGACTTGAAGAAGATCTTCTTGTGGAGCTTAGTTGGTGCTTGTAAGGATTTTTGGGCTTTGATGTTTAGGCCTTGGAATTATCTTCATGAACAGGTTCTATAAGAAGAGATGCATTTTTCTTTGTTTTTCCTTTGGAGGGGTTTTTCCCTAGCTTGGAACCTATATCTTGTGTATTTTCTCTTGTTGTGATATTAAATTTTTTGTTAATTACTTGCTGAACAATATCTAATAAAATAATAAAAGGCAAAAACACATTACTAGTAATCATCAATTTAAGGAAAATCATATATAATCTCTAAGTATCCATATTTTCCAACACCTGGAATCTATGAAAAATCACTTGTATATGAACCTAGAGTATAATCACTCATATATGAGCCTAGAATCTATGCCCAACTCATTAGCAGGGAATTTCTACTCCACAACTTCCCTGGTTTTAAGGGAAATAACCTAGAGTGATAGGATTTGTAGATTCACCTTTATGTAGGTACTTAAAAACAAGAGTTACACAACTTTAAAAATCCCAATTCGTCCATGCAAAAACTACTAGCATACACTTTGAAAATATAGTAAATTATACAGACGTTCTGAAAAAGGGATAACTAATGATCTAATCGATTTGTTGAAATTTAAAAGGTATATGTATCTCTAAATGATTCACTCACATACTATTACCATTACCTACCATCATTAATGATGTAGTGACATCATTACATTAAAACCATAAGTGGTTTCAGGCTCGACCTATGATGGCTTTGAAATAGTACTAATGACCATGAAACTCTTGTAATTGAGACATGTCCAAAAAGTTATTTTCAATTTTTGGGAGTATTAGACTCGATAAAGATTATTGATTTTGTTCACCTGCAGAGGACTACAATTGTCAATTTTTTATCTCTTGTTCTTAGATCATACTAAATTAAAACCCACAATGATTAACAAACCCACCAAAACATTAAATGTTTTTTCATTAGAAATATATTTAAAAAAAAGGTATTCTATTTTCAAATTACATATAATCTCCAAATTTCATGATTTTAACTCTTTTTATCTTATTTTAAAATTATAAAATAAAACAAGAAATGGCTTATAAACCTCCACTTGGTTACAAAAAGAGGGAGGGAGGGAAAGAGAAAATTTGAAGGAGGGGTAGAGAGGGCGAGTAAAAAAATTAGTGAGAGACAAGTAGATATGGAAGAGAAAGGGGAGAGATAAAGCGTCAGTAGTGAGATAAAAAAAGAGTTATGTGTGGCGTAGAGTAAGAGGGATAGATAGAGAGAGATAAATATAGGTGGTATATAATAGGGTGGAGAGAGAGAGAGAGAGAGAGAGGAGGGGAAAAATCAAGAGAAATATAAGGGAAGTCTGTGGGTGTGTGTTTGTGATAGAGAGAGAGAGAGAGAGGCCGAGAAATAGAAATAGAAGGGGAGGAAAAATAGGGAGAATCAGAGTGGCAAGAGTGAATGAATGATTTAGAGGGGATATTAAGAATTAGGAGGGATATGGAGGAAGGAAAATATAAAGGTAGAGAGATTTAGTGTCATATATATATATATATATATATATATATATATATATAGGAGAGAGAGAGAGAGAGGAGAGAGAGGAGAGAGAGAGAGAGAGAGAGGAGGTGGAAGATTGAGGATGAGATAGAGAAGGAAAGCAGGGAAGAGGGGGTGCTCTAGTTTCCACCCCAAATCATGTTCCAAAACTCATATCGAGAAGTCAAAATTTTCTAATAGTTCCCACATATTAATTAGGAGAGAGATAATACACTCAAGACATTACATGTGATGCTTAAGGGCATAATTCTTGAAGTCGGGCGCATAGAAGCATACATTAGGTCCTAGAGCTCAATTTTCCTCCCTTCACCATGTTTAGTGCCCCAAGATATATACTTGGTGCCCAAAAAATTATAATGGTGTCTATATGACAAATCAAGGGAAACATATCATAGAGAGATCATTTATGTTGGCTTGAGGATGCATTGATGGATTTTGACCCTTTAAAGATACATTTTATGCCTAATTAGCAAGTCTCCTCCATTTTCTTTCTCTAGGTATTAAGACTAATATGTACTCCTCTAAAAACACTAATGGTGCCATTATTACTACTAAAAGGTAAGGGTAGACTTTGGAGGTCATCCATGTGGATTGTAGGTATTTTTTTTATTTCAATATTTCATGTGGGTTCAAGGTGTTTTTCGTGGGCATGGATGCATCAGTTAAAGGTTTTGTTCATTTCCCTAAATGCATATGTCCACAACATTTTCTATTGGCTTGGCCTATGGTTGTGGATGTCAAATTCACTAGGTGGATTCTAGTAATAAGTAGGTGTGCTATGGTTAGTTATGTGTCATATTCTTTAAATTATTAGCCTCACTCGTTATAGTAGTGTAGTGATTGAGTAAAATAAAGTTAGTGAGAGATAAGTAGTTGTGGGAGAGAAAGGTGGTAGATACAAAGAGGGTATAGAGAGAAAGAGAGAGCTAGGAAGCGGGTGGAGTGATAGGGAAGGAGAGGGTAGGAAGTATGGTGGAGAGGGAGAGATAGAGAGATTAGTAGATAGGGTTAGAGGGGGGAGATCGAAGGTGATAGATCAAGATAAAAAAATAGGAAAAGTTGTGTGACTATGTGAGAGAGAGGCAGGGGGGAAGGGGAAGTGTGAGAGAGAGGGAGAAGTAGGGGGAGAGGATAAGAGAGGTTTATATATAGAAGGGGAGGAGGAAGAGAGAGAGAGAGAGAGAGAGAGAGAGAGAGAGAGGTGGGGTGGAGAAAGTTGTTAGAAATGTAACTAGGTCTGATCTTCATAATTGATATTATATACTTATGTCATTGTATATTTTATGTAAAACAAGAAACAAGAAAATAAGAAAAATAAAATATTATTAATATTTATTATTTAAATCATGTTATTCGTGCTTCTACAATTTATTAAGTCAAAGATTCAAATTCCTATTCAGACCTATTGGAAAAATATTTTTTTAAATTGCAATTTGATTCAAAAACTATTTTAGATTCCAAGTTGGCCTTACATGTCAAGTTGGCCATACCCCAAACAAAATGTCTATTCAAACCCCTCGAGATAGTATAAATAAAGGTTGATATGAGATCATTTGGATAAACGCAATTTACTTGATTAGTTCTAAAATTTTGTAGAAGAAGGAGGGTCGAAGTCTAAAATTGAATAAGGGTTTGTTGAATTTCTGCCTCATTACATATCTTGTAGAAGATTTGTTGTTGCTCTCCTACTATTGATGAATTTTCTATGTAGAAGGAGGTTTTGAATTGACATCTAGAAGGTTGTTCATAGGTCTTGGATATCTCACTTTGATCTAATTCTATAAGAAGAGATTTTTTTTGGGGTTTTCCCCTTGGAGGAATTGCTCCCTGGCTTGGAGCCTATATCTTGTGTTCATTTCTTTTCTTGTGATATTCATGCTTATGTTTTAGTAATTTTTTGACGAATAAGAATGTAATGAATATTAATAAGAAGGCAAACAAATTTCACAAGAAATTATCAAAGAAAGAAAAATATAACTTAAATTGTAAATCCTCACTATTTATCAACATGATATAAGAGCTAAGGTCTGAAGTAAGAGGCTTAAATATCACTATTTGTTGGATTATGGATGGAAGTTTTATGCTACAGTGGCTCACACATATTATCGTGGTTCTCTTTTTCTTGGTATGACTCATTGATCTCAGGTATATAATCTCAGTACACGTATTCATTGTAGCATGATTTTTCTCTATCTTTGTCATGATGCTCACATTTGTTATCATGACTTGCATTGTTATAATCCTCTATTATTCATATATGGCTTATTGACATGAACTTCTCACTTGTTCCTTTAATCACTTCTCTATGGTAACTAGAATTAAAAGAACCCTATGTGAATGACAACCGAATTTTCAAGTATGAAGGTGTTGCAAAAGACCTTTTGTATGGTTTGCATATAATCACAATATACAAAAGAATGAATCATATCAATGGCTCATTCTTTTGTTTATGACTCAATCTATTATATGTTCAAAATCATTAGCATGTTATGAATGATATGCTCAAATCATGTACCTTATAACTTGGTTTTTCTTCTACGATTTGCATTCTACATAAATGGCTTGGTTCCTATTAATCATATCATATAAATCACCATGGCTCTTCAATACATTTGCACATTAATTGATTCTATGGTTTTCTATCATTCTATGTATCTTTCAATTTATGAATCATAACTATGTTAGAAAAATATATCCCACGACTGATAAATTATATATGAACTTTTTGGAACGATATTCTTGGCATATGTTGAAGACTCACATTCAATAATGGTTTACAATGGTTCACAATGGCAATGAAATCACATATATTTGTGGTAAAATAAATCACATATGTCTATGGCACGTAACATTATAGTTCATAGTGGTCCACACAATGTAATCGCACACGTTATTTATGGCTCATATAAAATTAAAATTACTCACATACATTATACTATGGTCTAAAAGTGGCATCACATACATAGTAGATGGCATACATTATACATAAAGGCTCGCAATTTATGATCACACTGTATCTTTATGGTCCAATGAAAATTATGTGGCTCATATCCTTGGTGGTTTGATCACACTTGTGGTAACTCACACAACGCTCACTAACTCAATATTTAAGTTATGGGCTTACTTTAGCTCATGATTAGTGACTTCATCTCACTTTAGAGTAATGTCACTACATGTAGTATCGATGGTTTTAGCTTATATTTAATTTTTTTGGCTTACATGAGTATCCATAAAGCTCGCATATAACAACAAACATATCCTAGAACTTGCACTCCATGTTTAGTTCATTATAGCCTGTTGTGGCTCCTATGATATGTAATCTACATTCTTGGTTTTTCTAGGGGCATCGCTATACTGCAACAGAAACATAATCAGAGGCTAGGATTTCAGTCGATACAAAAGGACTAACCTATATCCTTCTATATTCTATTTGAAATACATAAATATCCTATAAAGGAATGAAGTTGTGTCTTTGCATAGCAACATACCTGAGGAATGAAGTAATATGAAGTAAGAAAAAATTTGAGTCATCTCTTTTAATGACGTTTATACATAACTTTGGAATGAGATCATCATTACCACTAGTAGTAAAAACAAATAAAATGACTTGGTTCATATCTTATTTTGAGGACTAAAGGACATTGAAGTTATGTGCATCAATGGTGATTTAAAGCTCATAAACATTGAGGGAGTCACTCTACCTAGATTTCCTTTCTATACAAAATAGAAGAAATAGTGACATCAATGAAGTTAAACTGAAGATTTTGAAAGAAGTGATATTGTCTCTTTTGAATTAAGTTTATCAAGACAAAGGATGAAGGTATGGCAAGGTCGTAGAGGTATGTATAATTTTTATGTGCATTCCATGTTATGGGTCAATATTTTCTATGGTTTTGCAAGTTTTTCCTTCGTATATCTTCAGAATATAGGGTTTGTAGGGCTTGCAAACTTGTGAATCCTTGAAGACTCTTGGTGTTTAGGGTTTTTTAACCCAAGCTTATATTGAATTAATCCTAGGAGTGAAAACCCTTACCCTAATTAATTTCTCCCTCTAAGGAAGCCCTAGGTCTTGGGAACTAATATCTACGGTTTGTAGGACTGAATGTTCTTTGATATTAACACCCAATTTTGTGTGTTTTAAAAACCTAGCAAGGATTGGATTAGGATTAAACCTAGGGTTTAAAGGAAAATCCTCAGGACTAGGTGTCTCTGCTAAAAGTAAAAACCTTAATCAGGGTTAGTTCTAGGAATATCTAGGGTTTGTAACTAGAACCCTAGAAGTACAGTTCTCAAAAATCATGGAAACCCGATACTGACATCATGCTCTTGTCTTTATATATTTTTCTTGGTTGTACTTGTTGGTGAGAATTGCAGGCACATAATGAAGGCTATCAAAATTGTGGAAGTGAGATGAGAAGGCTGGAAGAACAAAGTAAATACGTTTTCTTGATGGTAATAGCTTAATAACGATGATCATGATGGAGAGGGGGAGTTTTAGGAACTATGATGATATTAAAGCTTCTAGCTGATGTGTACATTCTAGAAACACATTGATGATTGAAAGATGAAGAATAACCTTGTTGCAATATGAAGATAGAGCATGCAAAGGAATGTTGACATCAGACAGAATAAGTAGAATAATTTGACATAACACTCTAGCCAAAGGATATTATAATTTGAAAACTCTGATATTGATGATCTGCTTGGATATGACTTGGCTCCATGGTAGGACATATATAAATACCATGTGAAAAGGTTGGAAGTAAACTTTGCTTGATGATTTTTTAACAATGGTTGCTTGATTTAATTTGAAAGCACGTGGATTGATTCAAAAACACTTTTGATGGCTTGGAAGATCTTGTGGGAAGATTTGATATTTGGAAAGCTAATATGACGCATTGAAGAATATGAAGAAAAACATTCTATGATAACATGTGCTAGCAGCTTTGAGAAAAATTGGCTCCTTGAAGATGATAAATAAACCAATTTATAATAATGTTGCATGAAGATTCTTGAGATCTAGGAAAAATTAATTTTGACATGATGTGATGTTGTTAGGAGTTGAGAAACCATATCATGAAGATGAAACGTGAAATAATTTAGCTACACAAAATTTTTTACATCTAGGAAAGTTGAAGGTAAAGTATGATGCAAGAAACAAACCCTACAACTACAACTATATCTCCACAAAGCAAGTAGCTATTGTATTAGTGATGTATGAAACTAGGTAAGGATTGTGATGATGTCTCCTTAATTAAGAGCGAGTAAGAAATCTCCTTCATGTTTGAGAAGAAGGATGTTCTCCCTAGTTGAGAGGGAGAGATAGTGGACACTGTATTCTCCATATGTGTCATGCACTAGGCCGGGACTAACCAATGTATGTCTAATGTATGACAATAAGAGGGAGAATTGAGGATCATATATGCATTTAGGACTGGTACTCCTTGAGGATTGAGAATCCAAGATAGGAATTAGTCTTGTGGACCGACACTCTTTAAGGATTAGACCACTCTTGTCTAATCCTCAAAAGAATATCAATTCCCTTTTACAACTCTTTCAGGATTGGGAATCCAAGATAATAATAGTCCTTAAAGGACATACCTAGTGAACATCTGGATGGGGTATGTGCCTTGAGAGGCTATGGTGGTGTCCATATGTGTGCCTCCCAACATATTTCTCTAATATTGTGGAGATTTATAGCCTTTTAGTTAAAGGCCTTGCTATGTTGTTATTTGACAATGTTGGTTATTATGTTGATGCTTAAAAGATGGCTTATTAATTCGACTCTTCTTATGAGAATATTTCAATTTGAGAAGTATCCTTATACTAGTTGTGGAATTATGAATACCCCCCTAGTTAGGAGGGACTGTTAGAAAATGTAACTAGGATCGTTCTTTATAATGATATTTTTACATAGGTCATTGAAAATTTTATGTAAAAGAAAAAAAATTGTATTATTATTATTTATTAGTTAAAGCATGTTGTTCATTCTTCTAGAACTTATTGAGTCAAAGAGTCAAATTTCAACTTGAAATTACTGGAAAAAATTTGTAATTTTGGTTAGAAATCCATATAGATGTTAAGTCAACATTGCCCCAAAGTACATTTCTATTCGAACCCCTCTTGCTAGTATAAAAAAGGGTGAGATGAGCTCATTTTGATAGAAAAATTTTTCTTAATTAGTTCTAAAATTTCACAGAAGAAGGAGGGTCGAAGTTTGAAATTGAAGAAGGGTTTATGAAATTTCTACTTCAACACATCTCTTATTGAACATTTGTTGATAGTCTCTTCCTATTTATGAATTTTATAAGAAGAATGAGGGTTTGACTTGGCATCTAGAAGGTGCATCACGGGTCTTGGATATCTCACTTTGATTTGATTCTATAATGAGAATTGTCTTTTGGGTTTTCCCCTTGGAGGTATTTTTCCCTAGCTTGGAGCCTATATCTTGTGTTCATTATTTTTTCTTGTGATCTTCATGTTTATGTTTTGGTAATTGTTTTAGGAATAAGAACATAAAAAATATTAAGAACAAGGCCAACAAATTTCACAAGAAATTATAAAAGGAAGATAAAATATAAGTGAAATTGTAAAGCCTCCCTATTTCTCAATAAAAGTGAGGGAAGGAATGAGGGAGGTAAGCGGAAACGATAATTAGAAGGGAGAGGAGGAAGGTAGGGAGGAAGTTAGAGATAGTGTCATCAAGTGAAATAGAGGTAAAGAGAGAGAAGGGGGAAGATAGAAAATATAGATCAATGACTTCAAAATTAGACTGTTCACCTGCTTTACATCACAAATGAAAAATTCTTGGATGATACAAATGAAAATACCTCCTTTTTATATATAGGAGTCTAAGGGGTCCCAATCCACCCAGAGTCTACATAACAATAATATTGTAGGGGCACACCAATAACAATAGTGGGCTTCTATGGGGCATAATAATAACAACATGGGGACTATATGGTCACAATAATAAAATAAGGGGGTTGCATTAATAGCAATAAGGGGTTACACTAGTATTATAGGGACCTAACATTCCCCTCTCCTTCAAAACTTGTTGTCCTCAACACTTAAATTATTTTGGATTCTTCTATATAAAATTCTCATCCTCCCGTGTGGAATCTTCCGTGGGTAAGTTCTTCCACTTTATGAGATACTCTAAAATTGATTGATTTCGTAGCTGTCAATTTCTTTATTTTGTGACTGCTTCCTATTCCAATATGATTTTTCCTTCCTTATCAAGTTCTGGCAATATTGTTTGAGTTGGGATCTTCTCACATATAACCTTATTTAAGCATGAAACATGGAAAATGGGATGCACTTGGGAAGATGTAGGAAGCTCCAATTTGTATTCCATAGTGCCAATCTTTTATAACACCTTGTATGGACCATCATACTTTGGTGATAATTTATTATCCTTCTTAACTTGCTTGAAGGATATTTGTTTGTACGGTTGTAGTCGTAGAAATACCTAGTCACCTACATCAAAACTTCTTTCACTATGATGTTGATATGCATGTTGTTTCATTCTATGTTGCACCAAACTGAGCTTATCATTTAAGATTTTGAGAACTTTTTGTTGATTCTCGATGTGATCTTCCATTACTTGAAACTTAGAATTTTCTTTTAAAGATGATGTGATGGATGGTAGATGATATCCATAAAGTGCCATAAATGGGGTCATTTTTGCTACAGTATGGGAGGAAGTGTTATACCACCATTCAACCAGAGGAAACCACTTCACCCATTGTGTTTATTTATCAAATACAAAGAAACAAAGATATCCTTCCAAACAATTGTTCACTACCTCCGTTTGCCCTTCAGATTGAGGATGATAAGATGAGTTATGAGTTAACTGAGTTCCCAAATATTCCACCTCTTGTACTCCAAATAGACATTTGGAGCTTTTTTCATATAATTGTTTTTCCTACAATAGTTTGAGCACCCTCTCAACATGTTGAACATGATCTTTCGAAGACTTTTTGTAGATTACTATATCATCAAAAAATACTAAGAAAAATTTTCTAACGAAGGGTTTGAAAATGTAATTCATCAAACCTTGAAATGTAGAAGGTGCATTGGTAAGGCCAAAAGGCATGACCAAAAATTCATAATGACCCTCATGAGTTTTAAATATTTTTTCTGGAATGTCTTTAGTTTTCATTTTGATTTTATGATATCCTAAATGAATATCCAACTTGGTAAAGTAAATTGATCCATGTAATTCATCAATGAAAGGAATGGGAAATTTATCTTTAGTAATAAGCTTGTTGAGCTCCCTATAATCTGGACACATGCACCATGATCCATGCTTCTCATGTACCAATACCACTGGAGCAGAGAAAGAACTTTGACTAGGTTGAATTATAGCAACCTCTAACATTTCTGCAACCATACATTGAATTTCACCCTTTTGGCCATATGGATATCTATAAGGCCTGATAATTGGGGGAACACTTCCTGGAATCAAATAAATAGCATGATCATATTCAGGAATAGGTGGGAGGCCTTTGGGAGTCTCAAATACCTTGGAATGGTTGTCCAAAATGATTTGCAAATCTTGAGAAATAGATGATTTCGATGTGGGAACCTCTAGTGAACATAATTGTGCAATTACGCCCCGTTGTTCTCTCTTTTCAAGAATTTTAATGCTATTAGAGATGATTATCTTTCCTAATTTCCTTGTGATACCCCTTAATTCAAATTCCTTTCGTTCCCAAAAAAATTCAAGAAAAGTTCTTGAAAATTAAAAGCTATCGTACCCAAAGATTGTAGTCATTGGAGTCCTAATACAACATCTACACCACCCATTGGAATGGAAATAATTGGACTATTCAAGACATATTCTCCCATAGATAGCTTGATATTATGGCACTTTCTAGAGAAATTTATGGTTCCTCCATTTGCAACCATTACTTGACACTATGGTGATGGATATAGGAAGCAATTCAACTCCTTGGCTATCTTACAATGAATAAAATTAGGGGTACTACCCAAATCAATAAACACTATTACCTTTCTCTTCTTGATATGCCCTTCTATATTTAGAGTTTGAAGAGTGGTAATTCCTATCAATGCATTACAAGATATGAGAAAATTCATCTCTTCCTTCTATGGGATTGGTTCCTAGTGTATATCTTCTTCATTTTATGTTTCTTGTTCCTTTTCTTGCTCCTCTCCCCCATCTATGTAAATTAATCTCTTCTCAACACACTTATGACCTTTAGTGTATTTTCTATCACAATTTCAACAAAGCCCTTTCTCTTTTTTTCTTTCAATTGTTTTAGTGTCAACCTTGTAGGTGGTGAAAGGTTAGAAGCAACAACAATTCCATCTTTATATCTATGAGTGGTAGGCCTCCTTGTTGCCATAATTTTTCTTTCAAATTTTCCTGCCAACCCGTATGCCTTCTCCAATGAATCAGGATACCAAAAGAGAACCTCATGTTGGAGGTTATCATTTAAAGTCCCTATGAAGAATTCAATCCTATGCTTATCTAGAATATCATTTACCCTTATATTCAATTTTTGGAAGTCCTCAATGTGCTCTACCATTGAACCCTTTTGTTTGAGATTTATCAATTGGCTAAAGAAGGTGTTGCTCTTAGTATTCTCATAATGTGTTATCATTTCGTCCGTGAAAATTGACTAACTGACAAGTTGTTTATGAGAAAAAATTCCTCTATACCATACAAACTAATTTGGTTCTAAATATAAAGATGTAATACGTACCTTTGGTGTGTTTTTCACATTATGTAGATCAAAATATTTCTCCTTCTATAGTGTCCATGTTATAGGATCCTTGTCATCAAACTTGCTTGTGTCTATCTTTGGAATATGTTGGGTCTTCAATCCAATTTTAGATTCTATGAAATCATGATTAACATTCATTTTTTTTTCAATTGCAAATTTCCTCTACTAACTTTTTCGCCATTAGGAGGCCTTTCTTGTAGCATCTCTTTCCCACCTTCCTTCAAACCTTCCATGTATTTCTTCCAAAATGTTTCCATACCATCTATATCAGCTTCCATGGCATAGATAAAACTATTTATCTTAGCCTCGATTGCATTCTTCAAATCATCCATCCAATTTTGATTACTAGGTGTTACTATTTTCTTTATTTGAGTCATTTTTTTTCTTGCTTTCAGGATCTCGATCTTGAATCTTTTGTATCTCTAAAAGTTCAGATATCCAAGGTATGGAGTTGTGATCTTCTATATCCCTCTGTGTCCTCCTTCCAATTCCAAATGTCTTAAAAAAATTGGATTCTCTAAGAAAGTGTTATGCCCAATCTCCCAACATGACTTGTTTATATAATTTTACATTTCGTCCTCTTTCTGTAATTTCTTATGAAATTTCAATCTGATTATCAAAGAGAAAGTTATAACGATTTTCCCAAGGTCACATGTTTGGGATGTAATTCAGGAGCCTGCAAAAACCATAAATGTCTTGGACAATATATCCAAAAACAAGTGAAACAAGATCTAAAATTTGGGCACAAGCTTCACCAAGATTTCCTCCCAAATGGGTTTTAATTTCATAGTCTGAACCTTCATATAACCAAATTATAGTGAACAATCCATGATGACCTGTTTGAGATGGAATTATGGAGCTTGCAAAAACTCTAACTTCCTCAGATCATATCTTCGAAAATATAGCAAGATAAAACCTTAAATACGTACCTGAGGTTCAAAACAATTTCAACTCAAATGGGTTTTTTGTTTAGCTTCTGAAACTTCTTAGCAAAAAAGTTATAGCGAAACTCCGCGATGACCTATTTAGAGCAGCGAAACCCTAGAATCCAAAGAATTGATACAAAATGTTATGAAGCCAACTCACAAAATATAGAAAAGATAGATCAACGAATCCAAAATCAATGTCTTCAAGGGGGAAACCTCCTTTACATTACACAAATGAACAATTTTTGGATGATACAAATGACAAGGCCCCCTTTCTATATATAGGAGCATAAGGGGTCCTAATCCAATCAGAGCCTACATAACAATAATATTGTAAGGGCACAACAATAAAAATAGTGGGCTTCTATGGGGCATAATAATAACAACATGGGGACTATATGGGCACAATAATACAATAATAAGGTTGCACTAATAACAATAAGGGGTTACACCAGTAGCATAGGGACCTATTGATTAATTTTATACGCAGAAGGAGGGTTTGACTTGGTATCTAGAAGGTGGGTCATGGGTCTTGGATATGTCGCTTTTATTTGATTCTATAACGAGAATTATTTTCTCAGTTTTTCCTTTGGAGGTATTTTTCCCTGGCTTGGAGCCTATATCTTGTGTTCATTATTTTTTCTTGTGATCTTCATGTTTATGTTTCGGTAACTGTTTTAAGAATAAGAACATAAAAATTATTAATAAGAAGGCCAACAAATTTGACAAGAAATTATCAAGGAAATATAAAATATAAGTTAAATTGTAAAGCCTCCCTATTTCTCAATAAAAGTGAGGGAAAGAGTGAGGGAGGTAGGGGGAAACGATAATTAGAAGGGAGAGGAGGAAGGTAGGTAGGAAGTTAGAGATATTTAGTGTCATTGAGTGAAAGAGAGTTAAATAGAGAGAAGGGGGAAGAGTGGGATACATAGAGAGGTGGATTTAAGAAAGAGATGGAAAGTAATAAAGAGGGGTTAAGAATGAGGGAGAGAGGCAGAGAATGGGAGAGTGGAAGAGGGGGCACAATGGAAGAGATGAGAAGAGAATGAAAAACTAAGAGATATAGATGGGAAGATAGAGGTAGAGAGGGAGGGAGGGAGAGATGTTCGGTGAGAGCCTTAAGGCGTGAGTTTTCTCCCTTGCCATGTTTTAGAAAATGAGACACACACTTCGAGCTCAAAATATTCTAACAATACCCATATTTGAACTAGGATGGATATGATACAGTTAAGACATTACATGTGATTTCGAAATCATTGTTCTTTGATTTGGATTCCTAAAAGCTTATTTTAGGCCCCGATGCTCAATTTTCGTTCCTCAACCATGTTCAATGCATCATGACCCATTCTTGGCATGAGTTTAAGGTGTTGCTTTCGGCCCTAGATGCATGAATCCAAAGTGTTGTTTATTGGATTTGGATATGGTTGTGGATGCCAGTGACACTAGCTGGTTTCGAGTAGTAGGTATCTGCTAGATCATTATGTATGTATTATATTTTTTGCACGAATATCCCCAATGATTGTACATATGCACCAGGGAGTTAACTATGACCCCCTTTCTAGAGTTCCCCCCACCCCGATCTAGATTTTGGGGGAGAGAGCCAATGAACAAAATTTTTAGGATGACTCTTCAAAGGATTAAAACTTATTAGGAATAAATGCATGTTCTTAATAATATATGCATATCCCTAGAATGAATTCATGTTCTTTCCATTTCAATTTTCTTGAGCAGGAGTGACAACTCTAACATATGTGTTTGTTGATTTGGCTTCCTCAATTTGAGTTTGGAGTGTCAAACTTGGTGATCTGCACAACAGATATATTAAAACCACCATGTTCATGATACTTTTCAATAAATCTACTTGATTATTATTTTTATATAACGTATGACAATCTATAATCAATAAAACTACAAACACATAAAATGTCAACTATGCAAATTCCAAAATATACAATCCTTTTGAAAAAAAAAATTGATTATTTTCAATTTTTTTTCTTACATATATCATAATCCCAAAATATATATCATAATCCCAAAATATATATCGTTTTTCAAACTATGTGTTATACTATAAAATCTACCGTCTAAAAAAACCTTTGAAATTGTTTTGAAAAGTTACCATCTCACCATAAGAATGTGATCTCTACAATTTTACAAATTTGATAGGAAATTTCATTGTTAAAGTACTCAACCTCTACACTTGAGTACACTCGCTGGTTTTTCAAACGAATATCCTAATAGAATACGAATTTAGATGGTGAAACTTGCATTCCGCAATGGATCGACTAACCCTCCTGATATTAATATCGGAACTTCTTCTCACGTTATTTCTTTACCATTAATTTAGGGAGCAATAGCAATTAGAAAACTTAGTACTCTTCATGAAAGTGTTATGAACATTTCAATCCTAAGATATTAAAATATAAATGATAGGTTAATTGAGTTTACTATTAATTAAGTTGAGAGGCTTATTCTAAAGTTTATCTAATGTGATGTGTAAGGATATCAATCTGTTATTAAAATTGAAATTTTGTTCAAGTGAATCAAAATAATATTGTCTCATAAAAATATTTGCATATTTAAATAATATTACCTTATAAAAAAATTTACAAATAAAAAATTAGAAACATATACTCAAATTAAATCCATATTTAAAATAAATCATATTTAAAATAAATCTATAATAGATATCCAAAAATAAAACAAGCATATTGTTAAAAGAAAGTAGAATCACATAAAAGTGGAATTAATTTCATCCTTCATCACTAATGTCGTATGGTAACTGAAATTAACAAATTAATCTCCTGTGCCATTCTTTGCTTCACGTGATCTTCAGATCGGGCCTCGGTTGAAAGGCAATGCAATCGACGCCATAAGGGTAATCCACTTCTAATTCACAGCTTGGAAGCCATTTCCATAATTTTGAATCTAAATAGTAAACGGAAACGATCGCAGTCCTTCCATATATTGATATGAAGCAAATGCAATCCCCCATTCCTTGACACAAGATGCCATAAACCGTTGGAAGTCGCTCCTTTATATCTGGAGGCATCCGGCAATCTCCTCCCACAACCATGAAGAATTTGAAGAATTTGATGAGTTTCGACGAGATTCCCAAATAATCAATCTATTCGAATGGGCTAACACCAGCAGAACCCGTGACCCACATGTGACGAGAGATAACATTTCAAAGGCATTGTTCACATTGCTCAAAGGGATATCCGGCATTGGTGATAATTCGCAATTCTTCTCCACCTTGGATGCTGAAAACCAGTATCTTGGGTATCCAGACATGCATGCAGAAACAATAAAAATAACCGTCACAGAATATCGTAGGATGGCTTATAGCCATATCAACTGGATGCAGAAACAATAAAAATAACCGTCACAGAATATCGTAGGATGGCTTATAGCCATATCAACTGGAATCTGTCCCGCGATCGTCCATGATTTTATAGAGGAGTCGTATATTTCAACTAATTTTGTATTTGAGCCGCTTCTCCGTCCGAAGACAACCACATTGTAGATGTCTAGCCTATTATTATAATTATCATTTGCAGTGTTTATTATTAAGATTGTGGCAATAATGTGTGTAGTTGTCCGGGGTGGTAATTTGATGGACGTTCCGCCGTAAGGATTGCAAACGTACAAGGAAGCTTCCATCGCTATTAGCAACCTCCCTGCAGCTGATCTTCGCGAAAGTACTTGATCATCATCTCCAGATATCAAAGAGAGGGAGAAGGTGGGCTCCCAAGTTCCTCTATAGAAGCAATAAGCCTGACAACGCTCTCTGGAGGAGTCAGGCAACAGAATTAGCCATGGCTTCCTGTTAATAGGCGCGTTAACCCATAAGCCACTTAGGAATTTGCTAGATGAAAGGAGGGCGTTCCATTCCCTGCACACCCTTCTATATGTAGGAAGCGAATCCGCTGGCAACCAAGCCAAAACTTCCTCCTGCAAATCCTGAGGCAACACATTCCACCACCCACCATCAGCAGAACCTAAGCACTCCTCCTGATTTGCGATTCCCCTTATCATTTTCATTTGGATCAGTGGAGCTTAACTAGACAATGAGCGCAGGAGCGAGGAGTATGAAATTTGTGTATTGCTTTAATATAATATCGTGTTATATTATATCATGGTTCATATCTTTACCAACAGATAGCTGACAGTTAACTACAGGACCGTCTCGGCTTCTTCCTCGTGTCGATTTATCTTCATAGCTGCTCTGTTGTCCATAGCGATTCGAATTCCTTCTTCTTACCATGTCAATGCATATTTGAATTATGCCTGCCTGCGTAAAGAACTCTATCCATTTATGCCGGCCTGCATAAAGAACTCTATCCATTTGAAATTTAGATCAGCATCGGGAAAAGCCACGCTCGTGACCTTATACAACATTATACTCATCCTCGTTGTTCCATCTATTTCATTTATTTTTCCTCCACACTATTAAGTAACATTATAGCAGTTAATTATGGGTTAATTATCATATTATTATTATTATCTAATTTTAAGGTCACTACTAAGCCAGACACCAAATTGGTGTATGAGGCTTCTTGTTTGTTGAAGGAAGATGGATTATACAATAGTGTACTCATCACGGCTCTTCTATTTATGTCAGTGACCTTTTTGGCACACTACTAAGTAGTGCAATTACCCTGTTCACTACCCCATTATAATTATTATTATCTAGTTTTAAGGTCACACTCTTCCATCTACGTCACTTACCTTTTTGGCACACTACTAAGTAGCACTATAGCAATCAATTACCCCATTCACTACCATATTATTATTATTATTATCTAATTTTAAGGTCACGGCCACCAAATTGGTGTATGAGACCCCTTGTTTGTGGGACAAGGGGGCCACCAAATTGGTGTATGAACCCCCTTGTTTGTGGGACAAGGGACCCACCTCCTTTGTGCAACGATTTGACTCTTAAGTCTACAAAGGCATACATACTCTACCCCCTCCTGTTTTGAACTTGTAACATACTCTTAACCATTAGGCCCACTCAAGTCATATTAATATAATTTAACATTGTTCAATATTGGATCTTAGGATTTTGTGATCCATAATTTAGTAAACATGTCTTTTAGATTATTCACATCAATATTATTTGGTCGACGTTTCAAACCAGCTAATGTGGTTCATCCTTAGGAAAATGTGAAAAAATCTATAAATCTTAATGAATAAATAGCAAGGAAACATCAGATTCTAGAATTAGTCGTTATTCCACATTAATATAATTTAGTCCTACCTTGATCGGGGTGTGTGTTGGTGGTTGGGATAGCTTGCAAAAAGTAATGAAGCGTACTTATGATTTATGTACCACTGGCCCCCACACACTCAAGGCGATGGGTGCGGTGGCCCTTGGCATGAGTGCATGTGAGGGTGGTGGGAAAGGTGGCAAAGAAGATAGAGGAGGGGAAAGATTATACGAGAAAAGGGCAGACAAGTGCGTAACATTGGTGAGCTTGCTTGCGGACGAAGGAGCTGGTGCAGGGGAAAGGGAGGGCATCGAAATCCTTGACATCAAGCTTGGCTCTTCACCTCCTTTGCAATGACGACCTGGTTGGGTTTCTACTAGGAGGAGACAGGGAAAAATAGGAATGTCAATTGGGAGGTTGAAAAATGTTGGGGGAAATGGAGGTGGCAACTGGCTGCAATGGTTTGGTTCTGCGTCTATATATTGTGCTTGCTAGGTATTGCCTTTGGCTTTTGTTGTCTTGACCTTGCGATGTTTCACAATGGGAACCTGGGTACAACACACCGAGGGTTGAGTGGCGCTGGTGGAAGGGTTTAGGTAGGCAAAGGTTATGAGTCTGAGGCTAAGGTAAGTGGGGGTCAGTTACTATGTTGTATAGGAGCTTAGCCCTACTGTCGCAACCACTGCAATTGCTAGGGTACTGTGAGAAATTCCTATGGTAATAAAATTTCTAAGACCCTTGAGGGGTACACCGGGTATGAAAATGATAGTGGTGTTGCTCTACTTTACTAGGAAAATGGTTAAAGGTCTGCAATTCATTGATGTTAACCTGTTAGTCTAAGGCTAGGCTCACTTGCGGCCTTGGCAAGGGATTGTGAACCTGACAGCATATGGGAGGCACTGGTGGTGGAGGCGTGAGATGAAAGAAGGGATTCAGAGATTGGACCCTTCAGAGTACTGGATCTTCATATATTATGGCTCTAGTACTGATATTAAAAGGAAGAGGGAGGAGCATGGGGAGGTAAACGACACTGATAATTCAATTCAAAGAAGCAACCAGTGCTATAGTATGTTAAATTGCTTTTGGTTAACAAATTCTTGTTGTGAATAGGTTGCAGGTATCATTGACATGGCTTGGCCTACGAAAGGTCATAGTCCTGAAAGACGAGGTCGAAAACCTAGAAAGGATAAGGGCCCGAGCATGTATGAGCCCCACAGAGGGAGGAAATCGGTAGAACATCTTATCAATGAAGCTGTTGAGGCATATCGTGAGGGCACGAATGGAGGCATATAAAATATATTAGAGGAATGGGAAGAGGAAATTAAGAAGGGCAATGAGACTGAGGAGGATATAGAAAATTGGAGAACACTCATCCCAGATCCTGGGAACACGAGAGGCAAGATAACACAAGTTAAGAAGAACTTGTACCTCTACTGGCTAATTAAAATCTTGTTGGGAAAGGTGATGGAACAAATATCGATGGGAATGGTGGTTTCTCTCCAAGGCATGTCGAGCTACATATAAGATTTGCGGAAAATGCAATTTTAACTCCATAAGCAAGATATTAGGCTCAACATAATTGAAAGACACATTCCATGCATCTTAGAACTATCAGAGATGCCTGAAGCAACTGTTAAGGATCTTGCGCCAGTGGAATCGACCTCGAAGGAGCAGAAAGGCTAGTCAGTTTCCCATGTTTACTTTTTTTATATATGCGGATAGCATTTACTTTTCATAATGCAAGTATGTATAGATATAAATATAGAGTCTCGTCATGAAACAAAGGCATATATAGTTTGGCTAAAGAGGTTGAAACTTTATTTTTTTATGGCTTACAATGCAGATAGGTGGCCAACAGACTTGGTTTCCCATTGGGAAAGTTGAGGCCACCTAGCCAATCTATATGGTGTAACTTTCCCTACTATGGAATAGAAAATGAAAGGTCCTCCCAAGCTTAACAAAAAAAATATAATTTAGTACTATTCAATACAATTATTAATATTAGTTTATAATTATTAACAATAGTTTAAATGCTTATGCTTAGCTAAGAATTATTTTTCCTAAGATGGTAAGAAAACAGGTTAACTTCTCGAGACCTAAAGTCCTATGGCAAGGTGAAAGGTTGTCAAACCTGTGCTAAGTTATTGTCTCACTACCGATAAATTTTCCCACTATTTAAAAAACTTTAAAAAGTTAATATTTTTTTCTCAAAGCTTTTCACAAAATTATATTTTTGAGTCGAGCGGCTCATTGTGTGAAGCTCATATGTAGGTTTTTTTGTCTCTCTTAAAATAAAAATAAAAAAAATATTCAGTCGGCTATAATAAAAAGAAATATTATGCATATTTAATTAGTTGTCCATATGACCTCATATAATTTCATTTCAGGTAAAGTATTTAGAAGTAAAAAAAAATGTGAGTAAGATGCTTAAACCTTATACTTTTCAAAAATATTTTAACACTTCATATCAATTTCATATAGATGTATATAAGGAAAAAATGTTAAAAGAAAATATAAAATGATTCAAGACACATTTTATGTAATCTCTATAATAGTCATAAATACAATTTAAAGAATAAAAATTGTTTTGTGCACTCTAAAATAAGCTTGCAGCTAAAAAATTTGGTCTCTCGGCTCATTTTAGATCTGTAATTAAGATGGGTCCTCTCCGAAATAAATCTATGCTAATAAATATAATACCACTATCACTATCGATATACTATTCGAGAAATATGCAAAATACGACTCTACATAAATAATTACCTCACATTTTTTTTCTATACATTGTCTGACAATGGTATTACAATTGATTTTTCAGTATATCATCCCACAATGGTATTGCAATCTTGTCCCGATCCTTTTTGTAAGCCTTTCCATCTACATAAAACAAACTTCTTCAATGAAAAATCCCTTAACATAATGACAAAACGAAGCAGGAGTAGTCCCCCATATGGTATACACAAACTGAAACAACATGAAGTGTACATGGTGCATAAAATTCAATTGATTGATAGATTGGGAAAGAATTCAACGACCCAAAGCATCCACTTTTATCACCATGATGTGAGGGAAGAGAATCATAAACTTTTGCTTTATTACATTATTTTTTAGGAGTAAGAATGTGTATATCTTCTTTATTGGTCATTGTCATGTTTTTCTATAATAAATTGTGAGTCCTTTGAACTTAGACTGGTAATCTCTTCTATGTTGTTTTGTACGCTAGGTTTTATATTAGAGTGGAAATGGGTAGTTTCGGATGGAGATGTTACAACTGTTGGTGTTGGTGTTGCAGAGAGTGTTTTTAACATATGAAGTGAGCATGGTTATTCTTCAAAGACATCACTTTGTTGAGGTGTGCCTCTAGTTTTATTACTAATATTGTCGTATTTCAGGTGGGGACATGTGGTGGCAATGTGCAGATGATAATATACATAGTTGGAAGAGAATAGGTGGGGGATGGAATAAACCAACTTAGATCCATCTAACACCAGATCTATCATGTACCTAGAGGGATCAAATTCCTCAAGGTACAAGGTTTGCACCTCAAGGGATTTGACCCCTCTCGATGCATGATAGATCCAGTCTAAGCTGTGGTTCTAGTTAAGGGCAACAATGTCACATTTTTATATTATCATTATTATGTATATGTTTGAGATAAGATTCCAAATTCATATTATGTTTCCTTTGCTTGGCATGACCATATAATTCTCTTCTTTATTTTGATATGTGTTATTTTTGTTGTATGGTTTGTACTGTGTTTCAATACTTTGAGTGGTTTGTGTGCTTATGTGTTTGGATTTGAATGGTAATTTTTGTGAATGTTAGAGTTGCTGTGTTATATTTTTATATGTGTATGTAATTGTTTATTAGTAATAAGTTTGCAGCAAGATTGATATTTCACATCTATTTCATTTAATTTTAGGTGTAACAACTTTTGACAACTGATTAATTCTAAATAATGTTCCTCAAAATATTACAAAATATATCTTGAAAAGAAGATTTAATAATTCACCGCTTCAAGATTACTCTTGAAATGATTTATTTCTTTGTTTATGTTTGAAATAGTGTATTTCCTTCAAGAGTATTTTGATGAATTTAATACATTTTTGTATGCAAGTACTCTATTAGTATTTTGAATATATGTCATTTTGAATATATTTTTCATATCTGTAATAATCTATTAGTAATTAGTTTGTGAGGAAGAAGGGAGACTTGACAAGGATTACTTTGCACTTTGCACGAGGATTAATTATGCACATCTTTTTCATTCTAATTCTAGGTATCGCAACTTTTGACATCTAATTAATTCTTAATAGTGTCCCTATAGGTATTACTAAATATATATTGAAAAATATTACTTTTAATAATTTATATCATCAAGATTAACAACATCTAATGCATCTAATGCAAACAATCAAATAGGATTAGAAAACAACATCTACACTGAAATTATTGCATCTAATGCATGAAAACAAATGAGATTAGAAATCAACATCTACACTGAGATCAATGCATCTAGTGAAATCAATCCAATAGAATTAGAAATTCAGATCTACACTAAAATCCATGCATCTAGTGAAAGGAATCAAATATGATTAGAAATCCGCATCTACACAGAAAATCCATGCATCTAGTGCAAAGCAATGAAATAAGATTAGAAATTCACATTTGCACAAAAATCAATGCATTTAGTGCAAGTAATCAAATATAATTGGAAACCAACATCTATATTGAAATCAATGCATCTAGTGCAAGAAATATGAATTTCAGGGAAAGACACAGGAGAAGAAACACAAATTTCACACACACAAACAATAGGAGTTGTTGCTCTTCTACTGATCACACAAACTTAATTTTTACATACAACTATCCATAGAGTTGTGGCTCTTGGCTTTCACACTCACTTGATTTGACGTGACTTAATTAAACTGAACCCAACATGGTGTATTTATTCTTTTGAACTAGCGACTCAAAATAACTTCAACATGCAAATACGCACTATATTTGACTTTTCCCAAAATATGACTAAACTCGAACTAATGCACACTTGACTCAGTTAACTCACACTTTAAATATGGATTGCACTTAACTCAACTTATCTCTTCATGTGTCACTCAACTTGGATCTTGCTAGATGTTCATGCACGAGTAATTACTATTTCCAATAGGTGTTCCTATGGCTGGTGATGTTGGTGTTGGAGGAGTTTCATAATAAAGCCACTTTATACTTAAATGAGTTCATTAAGTTGTTTTTCTTAAAGGTCCTGGGGCAGTTTTGTTAATTTTGCAGGGGTTGGAGGTTTATCATCCATGTCTGGTGACTATGTGGGTTACGTTGGGAGTGCACAATTCCCCTTTATATTGGTTGACGTTGGGTGGTGGTTTCAAATTGTCTAGTGGAATGGCAATAATTTTTTGCTACTAGAAGTTTGACATCGACCGAGTTAATCTGTTTTGACCTTTATTTCGAGGTTTAGTGAGGGATGCATTTTTATAGGGTGATGTTTTCCTCTCCTGATATTTTCGAGGGGAAACACATTTGAAATATGTGGGAGACATAATTGTAGGTGGAATATTTTAAGACTTAAATGAGTTCATTAAGTTGTCTTTTTAAAAGGCTCGAGGGTAGTTTTGTTAATTTTGCAGGGGTTGTAGGTTTATCATCCATGTCTAGTGACTATGTGGGTTAGGTTGGGAGTAAACAATTCCCTTGTTATATTGTTTGATGTCAGGTGGTGGTTTAGAATTGTCTAGTGGAGTGGCATTATTTTTTCACTCTTGGCGGTTTGACATCAGCCAAGTTATTCTGTCTAGCCCTTCCTTTCGAGGTGTAGCAAGGGATGCATTTTTACAGGCTATCATTTGCCTCTCTTGAGATTTTTGAGGGGAAACACATTTGAAATATGTGGGAGACATAATGGTAGGTGGAATATTTTAATATTGACATTGCTCAAATCCATCATCGTGGATATTAAAGGCCCCTCTTTACTTTCTATACATGTTTCCTTTTGGTATTCGGTTCATGTCCATCATACTAGAAATTAACAACTCCTATTTAATTTCTTCACATTATTACTTTTGGTGTTGCTTTTTTATGATCATCCAAGGATCTTCCACGAATAAATGTTATGGGTTGAGTATTTTTTTATGGTTGGGTGGTATCTCTAAAGGACATCAATCCCTTAGGGAGAGTTTTTCTTCGTAGGTGCCTAGTATTGGGGGTTCTTGTAGAAGTGAGGATCTTATCCAATCAATGTTGGAATTCCTTTCACTTTTGGAAGTGTCAGTGACTTGTGGAGACACTTTTATTGGATTTTATTGGAATTTCCCTGTCTCAAGTAACTGGTGAGCAACTAATTTTGGCTATCACATTGGATGTGGTCAATCCATCTGGACCTTCGGAGGATTTTGATGCGAGTAGTATGGTTTTCAAAATAAGTTTAGGATACATAGTTTCAATTGGGAAATTGTCGTATGTTCTGAAGTGGTTTTCGAAAATATTTTAGGATACACAATTTCAATTGGACAATGGTCGTATGTTCTAAAGTGGTTTTCAAAGAGAGATGGCATGAAATGAATCTCCTATGTGATATTTCTCTCTAGGGTTGGAAGAATTGATAGAGATAATTGTCCTTGCATAGTAGAATGTGAAAATCTCTCACAACAAGCCCATTACAGTGGCGAAGTGGGTTGATAGAGTGTGGTCGGGCTTACAAGGGGATGCAGGTCAGGAAAATTTATCGGTTGATGATGTTAGGTATCCTTTTGGGAAGGATAGGAAGATCCATAAGTGCAATTCTATCAAGCTAAAATAAAATTTCCAACGTCTGGTCTTAGCGAAAGATGACTATTGGGAGGAAGTGGAGTGTCTAAAACATAGGGCTCTTGTTGGTAGATGGGAATTCGACAAGACGACAGGGGATCAGGTGATAGGATGGGTTGATATATGGTGGTTTTGTATTATAAAATACAAGCTATAGGTGATAATTCCTCTAAATAGTTGGTGTGCCTTTCATTTCTTAATCTCAGAAAATGTGACTCGAGTTGCAGCTTCCACATCAGTTAAAGGGAGGGGCTACCTATCACTTTAGAGATGGAAGATCAATTTTCGACCCTTTGAATGAATCGCCTCAGCGTAACATTATCTAGCTCAAATTTATTAGATTTTCTCTAGAATCATGGTCAAAGGAGGCAATTACAGCCATTGCAAAAAAAATTGATAGATTTAATTTACTTCTTGGAAGAAGGAAGCATGGGATACCTTGACAAGTGGATTGCATGGGTTCTTGTCAAAATGGATTTCACTAAAGGTCTTGAAGTTGAGCTAAATTTACTGGGGTCTATGCTCATATAAGTAATGCATGTTCTATTAGGGTGTTCCATTTAGGTGTCTCTACTACCACATGATAGGACACCTCTAATCATCACACTATGGATCGTCAATGAAATTCGAGGTTTGGTGGTCAACAACATCGCTCCAATGAAGGCATGTGGAGGATGTTCCAACAAGACACCATTCTAAGACATCCTTCATGTACAAGTAGAAAAACAACTCTCCCCGAAATCTATGTCGAAGAAATATCCCTAAATGATATCGATGAGTGTGAAGTTGCTTTAAAGGATAACCCCTCTTCATTTTGATCAAACACTATCTTAAAATATGGGAAAATGGGTTCCATTTAAATTTTTTCTATGATATATGATCCATTAGAGATATTGGCTTGATTGATGCCCTATCAGATTGAGTCTAATGTCGTCAATTTGGAAGCGAACCAGGTAGAGAATGCGAAAAATATGAAGGAAGATTACTTCTCCTCTCCTATCAAATTTGGGGAACCTTTGGGGCATACATTTTCTCAATTCTTGAAAGATTTGGAGCTAGAGGCTTTGACTAGGGAATATTCGAGTGGCATGAAGTGTCTCTCTATTAAGAAATCTTTATTTGATGTTGAGGATGTATATGTGGGCCTTGTTTCCCAGAAGAATGTTATCACAAGAAAGAAAAGGGGAGGGAAACATAAGAAAATATCTAATTGTACAATGGCCCTTGCAAATCTTCTTACAAATACCCAAGAGTCGCCGATGGTCCACACCCTCCCTTATAGTCAGCCTAGATACTTTAAGGTGGGACACTTAAACATTGCTCTAATAGGTACTCAGGTCCTTCACGAGGAGACACCCATAAAAGAATCCCCATAATGATCATAATCTCTCTAAATGTGTGGGGCCTGGGATTAGCCCTAAAAGGAGATCCCTTGAAAAGATTAATGGGATATATAATCATAATATAATTATTTTACAGGGGACTATGACTAACAAGGAAAAGATATGGGGTTATATGCTTAAAATGTGTCCATTTTGGCATATTTGTGCAACTAGATCCTTTGGCCTATTAGGAGGACTATTCACAATGTGGAATCCTTATGTTCTTAAACTAATGGCTTTCAATTCTATTGTAGGCATATCATTAATAGGTGTTTAGCGAGGATCCAAGGTACACCTTCGAATTATAAACTTATATGGCCCATATTGACTTATATTCACTGATTTTAGATGGATATTTCAATCTGACAATGGAATCATATGAGTTCTAGGGTGCACATAACAGGTCAGATAAGTTGGGGTGACATTTTAAGCAATTATTCTCACATAAATCATTAAAATATAGTAGGCCTGATCCTATTCGCCCAACTTGGAAGAATGGTTGAGTGGGTAGTGAGGGTATATCGAAAATTTTGGATCATTTACTTTTCCACAATGGAATTATCGGTCATCTGAAACAACTATGTTCTTGGATCCTCCCATCGATTATTTAAAAAAATTTCCTATTTTTATGGAGTGGATGGGGGAAATTCCTAGAAAGATTTATCCTTTTAAGTTTAACCAATTTTAGTTGAAGGATAAAGATTTTGATTCTCTGGTTCAGAATTCATGGCACAAGGCATTGGTTGCAAATGCACCCTCGAGAATGGAATCATTTTGTCACAAGCTCAAAGCTCTAAACAATGGGGTTCAAAAGTGTGCTGAGTAAAAGAAGAATGAGAGGTTGAGGGACTTGAAGTTGATCGATGGAAAGATAAGTATCCTGGAATACCCACGGGAACCAAGTTATATTTCAAATACTTCAAAAAAAATTCTTCTTGAATTGGAGGTTTGTAAATGACAGAAAATTAAGACACAAGTGGAGGAATGGCCACAAAAAAGGTAGTGCGATATGGGTGCTTGACGGGGACAAAAACACATAGATTTTTCAAAGACAAGGAACTTACAGTTGAAAGAACATATACTCTTCAGAGGATATCCAAAGGGAGGAAAGTTTTGACTTTGGAAACTTTTATTCAAATAGGGAAGATATTATTTTTAACAAACAAATGGAGCACATCAATTTATTCCCAAATATGGTTGGTAAGGAGGAAAGTGTTATTTTGGGGAGTGTGGTCACAAAGGGAGAGGTAATGGTGATCTTGAAAGAATTGGAAAAACGAAAGGGACCTGGACCAAATGTTTGGTATGCGTAATTATTTCTCCATTTCCAAGACATTATGATTGAATAACTATCTAATTTGGAAGAGGAATCACAAAGTTTATGTTGGGTTTTAGGAGGAGTGAGTGAAACTTTTATTTCTCTTATATCCAAGACATCAAAGACCGAATCCATTGTGGAATATCATCCCATTTCACTGTGAAACATGATCTATAAGTTGATCTCAAAGACCATTACAATAAGGATCAAGTCGATGCTATCAAAGTATGTTACATCTTAGCAATTTGGCTTTCTTGAACAAGGGAAATCCATGATGTAGTAGCAATCTCATACGAATGTATCCACTCCATTAAGACTCATCAAATTAAGGCATGCCTCATGAGAATAGATCTCACCAAATCCTATTACTACGTTAAGTGGGAATTCTTGACAATGATTCTTATTAAGATGGGTCTTGCAGCTCAGATGGTTAATTGGATTATGGCTTGCATATCACTAGTGAATTATGCAGTCATCATCAATGGCCTTTCGACATACCTTTTAAGGCATGTCATGGTCTTAAACAAGGATGTGCCCTATCTTCCCTCATATTCCTAATCATCATTAATGGCTTAAGCAGAAGGGTTACAGATGCACATAATAGGGGAATCATTTCAAGATGTAGGTTGACTAGGCATATCTCACTAATCCACTTGATGTTTGTGGAAGACATGCTCGTGAAAAGAAAGGATTTTATCAATGAATGGAAGGCTTTGCTTGGTATAAACACTATTTTTGGGGATGTGTCAAGCTTTCTAATTAATAGGGCCAAGTTGGTTTTGACCTCAACAGACCATGAGGTGGACACAATGAAGGAGGTAGTAGATATCTTTGGTATTCAATTGATATCCTTAGATGGAGGGTTCAAGTATCTAAGATTCTTCATGAAGATAAAATGTTGTGAAATCAAAGATTCAAAGTGGATAATTATGAAATTTGAGAAGAGATTACATTTGTGGTATCATGTGTGGTTATATTTTTTCTGATCAATTCGGTCCTTCAAAATACCTATATTTATTGGATGTACATATATAAACTGTTGAAGGGGACTATTAACACAATCAACTCCAACATTTCATACTTTCAGTGGGTCGATAAAGGAACCACACATAATTCACTCAATGAACCTCTCACATATCACATGTGTTTGTGTCATGCTAAACAAGACCCTTAACTTGACTACATATTGGAAAATACCTTTAAAACTCACATTATTTAATGCCCTACCAATATGAACCCAATACGCCTTTCCAATTTAAAAAACCCTACTTTCACTAGATATTGTAGGTATCCATTTTTTCATTAACACCTTTTATACCCCTTTATATTTTTTCATTAACTTTAATCTCCATTATTTATACTTGCCAATATAAAAACCCTTTACCCCCAATTATATGCTCAATATATTATGTCATTTTTTTCTCAATTTATATCCTCGAGTATGAATGCACGTGGTATGATATTGCTCCACCAATGAAGCCCCCGTGATAGGACTAGACAGGAAAATTCATCTTATGAGACTAGATGTGTTAGGTAGACAGGTGGACCATGGTGACTAGGGAACCAAAGACCTAAAATGTTTTAATATGGCACTATTTCTCAAGAATTTTTGGTGGGAATTTTTCATCGATGGATCATGGAAGATCATAAATGTAAAAAATATTAAGAAAATAGATTTGAATGGTTGGCCTAGAGAAGGGGCTTTAGACAGAAAGTTGATTTCAAAGTCATGGAGAAGCTCGTTGTTCACTAAACACTGGTTCATAAGGAATCTTAGATGGGAGATTGGCACAGGATCTATTCCAAAAATAGGATTAGACGCATACAAATGCATGAAAATTTTTGACATTTTATCTCTCCCTCTTATCTCCCATTTACATAAAAAAGGCTTAGTTGTTCTAAAGGATATCATTATGGATAGTGGGCCTATAATGAATAAAATGACTTGGAAGGAAGCCCGGGAACTTGGCCTAATAGGACAATTAGCATATGAATCGAAAGAATACATTCTCCAATTGAAAATTGTGGGGATTTTTCTCTCTCAAAGGTTGACGAGCGGACATGGATCGTTGTTCTACATAAAGAGTAGGTGTTCTCTAGTTAAACTTACTCCATTATTAAATAGGACTCTACAAAGGACCAGTGTTATAGTTGGTTCAATGGGATATGGAAATGGAAATTTCCCCTAAAGCTTAAGTGTGTCAATTCGTTGGTGGTTCACAACTAAATAATATGCTAAAGATGGGCTTCATGTTGTTGTTTGGTTTAGAGTGCTCAATGTATTGAAAATATGAGCATCGTGGGATAGCAATGTTTAAGGAAGTGGATTATGGAGTATAAAGACACACAGGGCTATGTCATTCTATGTCCTATGTGAGGAGCACATGCACTAAGATTACCTCATTCTTTTGGGAGATTGGTACACATAAGGAAAATATGCCTAAAAGCAATCAATGAACAAAGAATGTGGGATTTTTTAATAGGGAATCATCCCTTGAGGAATGTGGTAGTGAGATGGTCATATACTTGGTTTGATGACTATTTTATCATTTCCTCTAGCTTAGTGGAAAGGGCACAAACACTAGAATAGAGGTTCTTGTTATGTGGGATGTCATTTTTTTTCCAAATGGCTTGGCCTTGAGGAAATTGACATATTTGGAGACTCAGAGGTGGTTGTGTAGTGGATAAATTCAAAAAATAAATTAGAGACTCTTGAGGTAACTAACCAGAAGGATGGATCAAATTATTGTTAAGGGATTTTAGAAGGGTCTCCAATTCTCATATTTATAGAGTACAAAACAGTGAGGCAAATTATTTTATCTAAAGAAGGTGGCTACACAGAGCCAGGGATAATCAGATTCCATGCATTTGAAAATGGTTGTCTCTATTGTTCTGGAATCATCGAGATATGATGGGACATCTCGCCTCTCAAGTTTGTATGAATATTTTTTCCTCATTGTTTCTAGAGTTTGACATAACAACTTTATTTCTATACATATCTCTTATGTTAAAAATTTTGGTTTACATAGAGGATCTGAAATAAATTTTGTGTACTGGGCTGAAAAGAAGACATCTATAGAGTTAGTCTATGGTATGATTAGATTAAAAATGCTTTTGATACAGAAGACATGACAGTTAGTAACAAGTTTATGTAACTGTATAAAAAAAAATGACGAAAATTGATGCCTTCCAGTTAGTCTATTCCTCCCCATGTGACATCAATCGATTCTCTACAATATAGGCCCCTGACATGTCACAACAAGTGCTCTTCTTGTTCTCCACACTAGGTCATCCAGGTTCCCACCAACCACGAGTCATGTCCAATTTTTGAACTATGAACTAGAAGGTTGAAAATGTAACTGCAGGCAGATTTTACGAACGATATTAAGTTTGTTAATTATTTAAATATGTAATCTCTATGGTTGGAAATGAAATCAGTGCAAATATAGAATTTTTGATCCATATTAAGTCTATTTTTTATTTAAATCTATAATCTCTATGCCTGGAAATGCAACTACAAACATAGAGTTTGCAATCCATATTAAGTATTGTCAATATTTAAAGTTGTGATTTTTATGCAACGTCTGTAGTTTTCGTTATATATTTTCATTGGGTCCAAGTGTTTAATTGACTACGTTCAATAGTTTGACCAGAATTCTTGGTTTCCTCATGTTCTTTTTGGGATAAAATTTCTTATCCATAAAATGGAGTCTCTTGAGAAATTAGTTATTGCAACTAAAACAAATCTAAAACAATTTCTGGAATCTCTATTTGTGATCTATCAACTCAGATTATGCAAAATGTTTCATGCTTGATAATTTTTAATCATTTTAATATTGAATAGGGGAATTTTATTTATAAATTTGGAGATGTTGGTAGCATACAATCATCAAACGCATGCATCTCTGGCATGTCAATTGAAGATTTCCAATTTTTGTAGGTGATGGGAATTAGTTACTCCGCGATGTCCATAATTGGTAGCCTTGAAAGATCCAAACAAATAAATTCTCTATTACATATGTTTTTCTATGATGCCAGCTTGTAAAGGGAAAATATTCAGTTACATAACAAGCTTTATTGCATTAACATATTTAATAATCATTGTGCTTGTTTATGTCCATGTGAAATAACATGTCGTTGTTTGTCTTGTTAGCATTCTAAGAATTTAAATGGTCCTATATTATCCTTTGTCAGGGGAAATGCTAAGTTCCTCACTTGAGGAATATAAACTCATCCAAATATTTCCTCTCTACAAGAATTCATTGTGGAAGTCTAAAATTAGTAAAGGTTTTATTATTTTTTTAATATATATTTAAAAATTCATAGTCTATTTATTGGACTTTTTTGTATATATTTTTTATTCAGTTTGTCTACAATTAAACTTAATAGGGATTTATTGGAATCATAAGTTTGAGGCTTGATCTATGAAATAGGTACAATTTGAGTGTCGCAGGAGTTTTTGAGGATGCTAAATCCATATAGCTATAGTTTATATTTTCTACATTTTGGAGAGTTTTCCAGCATATTTCTCAGTCTAATTTTCCCATAATCAGGCAGATATTTCTTGGAATCACAAATTTACTTGTAAACTCTCCACAATCTAAGTACTCTGTGGGGTTTTCAGTGTGTTGAATCCATATAAACAATGGAAAATCCATTTTAAACAAAAAACATTAAAATTTGGCAAAAACAATTTGGCCACACCAATCTATATAAAATCATAAAAAAATAGAAATAAAACATTTTGAATAATAAAATATTTTAATTGTACCAAAAATTTGGTTGCTAAATTTCAATCAAAAATCCCAAATGATATAATAGTTAAACAAACACCTATCTAAAAATATTTAATTATACTAGATATCAAACTACAATTGAAATATTTAGCAAACAAGAATTCCAAATCATCTAATAGTTAAACAACACCTATATAAAAATATTTATTTACACAACATTTCAATTATATACACAACATTTCAAAATACAATTGGAATGAATATTTTTTTAAGTAATTAGTTTTTTTCTCAAAAATTCAAAAAATATAATAATTAAGAACCATCTATTTGAGAATGCTTAGTTGCACTACATTACAAAGTGCAGTTGAAATGTGTGTTTTTGGAAGTAAGTCGTTGTTTGTTCAAAAGTTATGATACTAATAATGTAGTAGTGCACCATTTGCTAATATGAATTAATAAATTGACTCACCACCACACATAAGATCCTTATAGCTAAGTTTTATCAAACTACTATGGTGAAGGGTGCTCATCCATTTGTTAAGAAAAGTATGGTAGAGAGACTTGTATACCATTACATCAAGTCCAAATTCGCAGACCTTTCTTATAATGGGGATTACATGAGATTGGGGAAATTAATTCTCATTCATGTAAGCGACATAAATACATCCTCAAATCCATGGATTAATCCACTTATCCAATCAAGCTTATACCACTTAGAAAGTAACATAGACACATCCTCACCTCCATCGATTAATTCACTTATTCTATCATGTTTATACCACTCATAAAGATAAATGAATATCATTACTAGATTTTCATTACCATAAGTGGTGGTAATTTATAGTGCATCTCGTTTATCATCCACTCACTTGTATAAGATCATGCTAAAAAGGGAATCATTTCCGTATACTACCTTAATTATTGTCCACAAGAAAGCAGGGTGACTAAGTCTTCCAAGAAAACCTAATTATAAGTTGAGAGAAGGTTAGAGTTGATAATGAAAATAATTGGAATAATGATTTCTTCCCATCATTGTGCGCTGATAAAGTAAACCCCAAGTTATCATTTACAATTTCCCCTTTTACAAAGTCCATTGTTATAATTCATTCTCCCTGTGAAGGGATTTCTTCCTTATCTTCAATTCGTGTTCTCTATCCAAGACAACTCTTCCTTTCTAAAAAAATGAAATGAACATATTTCTCACATTTGAAGAAGAAAGAGAAAAACCTAGAAAGAAGTGTGTGGCCCATCAATGGGTATGAAAATCTATTACCAAAGCATTCAACATAGTGGAATTGGTCTTCAAATGGGAAATAGCTAAAAAAACAAAATGAAAAACACTACAAATTCCAACCTATGTGCTTGAGCCCCATCCAAATCTCTAAAATGTTAGAAGACATGGCATATAAAGGGCCCTCGATCATCTTCCTATCAATGGAGAAATAGGCAATAATCATGTATATGTTATACTATAATTTCCTCTTTTTTCTTTTTTAATTGTTTTATGAATTTTATATTTGTTGTTTCCATTTTGTTTTACAAATCTTTATTTTCATTATTTTCATTTTTGTTTTCACATATATAAAATGTATTCTTCTTAGAAAATTTGAGCCTAATATTCTAGAGTTTAAATTGTTTTTCTATGTATTCATAAAATTGTTGACTAGCTAGCATCTTTAATTGCTCTATAATAATTTAGATTCTACTAGTGTGATGGCAATATGTATTTTTAAATTGGAAAATAAGAAAGGTACTCATTATGAGTTATCTTGTAGAACAAATGTCTAACTTGATCTCCTTGTTTTCATTAGGATCATTAAAGTAGTATCTGGGTTTCAATAACAAAATATTTATAATAAGGGAATTTTGAGGTAAAAAATTGGACTCAAAATCAAAATTGTACCAACAAAATTAACTATTAAAAAACAAGTAGGTTTCAAGATGATGATATCATCCTCGGAGGTAAATATTTTTTAAAGGGAAAAAAGAAAGTTATATTTTTTGTATTTTTGACTTATCTCCTTATAGTTATATTAATGTTTCAAGTGTGAGAACTCATTGGATGTTGAATTAGATTCTAGATTGAAAATGTGTCCACTCTTCATACTTTCGATTAGACCCACGCCAAGAAAAATGGAAATACATGAAAAAGAACATGATTTTTTATTTATTTTCAATTTTTCTTTGTGTGGTTGTATTGAAATGTTTGTAGAGAGGGTGCCTGTTGGGATATGGAATTGACACTCTTTTTTCATCCATTTTACCTATATTTATCACTATTTTGACCTTGATAGACACATCCTGTTACTCTCATAATCACCTTCTTACCAACGTATGCCTCTTTTCTATGTCACCTTAATTTATTCACATTTGCTTGTATTTTGACATGAATTTTTCTGTTTTAGGTGATTTTATTGGAAAAAATAAAAAGGGATTATTCTAGGGAAGTTTGGATCGTTGAGATACTATTACATGGATATAATATTGCTTTCCCAGTTTTTTCTTACCAATTCCAGAACAAATACCCTATTGATATTGTTGCTTTTCTGCTAATACTCTACCTTTAGGATGCTATGTTTTCCCAAATATAGTAATGATGAATAATATATGTTGTCCCTCAATCATGGTTAGCATTGACCATTGTGCTAGTGAGGAAAATTACTTGTTGATAACAAAGCCATAGTTGGCCGAGATAGTTATAATCTCCAATTGTTGGCCTTTCATTATTTGGAAAGACTATTACAACTTTTCTTATTCATAGTAAACTATTGTAATTTTTTATGAGAGGTTCTGGTTTGGGCATCATTAGGATTGATAGATTCTCATGGATGATTTTTTCTTTCAAATGTAGATGCAATTTAATCTATAAGATGGAGAGCCCTTTTCCTTATAGAGGGTGGCATCATTATTGTAATTTTGGAGAAACTATGTAATTGCAATCCTTTTCTAATATTTATGTAACTCTCATGATTCATGGCTTCATATATCACCATTAATTACCCTTTAACTATTTGTTGCCATCTCCCTATTGATGAGGAATGGACCCCATCTTTAGCAAGGATTGCTAAGATAATGAGGCTTTATAATAGTGTGTTTAGTTTCCCTTAGCTATATTTCTTGATTCTTTTACTATTATTGTTACAAATTTGTTTGATGTGTTTTAGTTATTAATTTTTTGGTTTGGAGAATAGTAATCTCTATCGCTTGTGTAATAACATACGTCTTGGACTAGTCCACTTTCTAAAGTGTGTGTTTCTTATTAGATTATTGTTACACCTCTTAGATTCTAATTGATTAATTGTTGTGTGTATGTTACAACCTAATTATTCATATTGATTGAATAATTTTATAGTGAGTTCTTTTACTCAATGAGATGTTGAGTGAATGATTTCCAAGATTTTTGTCTTCCTTCTACGAGAGTGGTTGTGTGATCGAGTGGTTTGTTATACAAGATTGTTCTAATTTGTAAGAGTGCTTCAATTTGAAATATTGTTTTCCTTTCAAAACTTTGTGCAAGGTCTGTTTAATTTTAGAGTGTAACAACAATATTTTGGCATGTTGAGAGTGACAATCACAGCAAATTGATTTTGGTAGTTTAATATTGAAAAGTTCTAGTTGGCATTGTTACCTACATATACTTTTCATGATAAACTTGAAATAAAATACTTTCACTAGTTGACAATTTATGTATGCATGTGATTAATTGATCCTAATTTAAAGGAAATTAATTAACCCAACTTTTTCGCACCATTGTCACGGAGGTTATTAGAGGTGCATATCTGATTATAATTATTTTTTATGCATTTCTTCCCAGCATGTTAGTATGTTCATGGCTCTGAGGTAATAGGGTGGTAAGAGAATATGTAAGAACCTGTGCATCACTCTGAAAAAATGAAGTTTTCTTGGTCTCATAAGGAGCCAAGGCACATAAGATTGCATGAAAGGAGAATAATAAAAACATGGTACCCCAAAAAATACCATAGGTGCAAGTGAAATAGGGCATGGCATAAGGAAGAATAAAAAATTGAGAAGAGTAACATACATTCAAGAGTTGATTTCAAAAGTTGAGGCAAAATCATCTACCTGAAGGAAAAATTCTAATAATAAAGGATCTATCAAGGTTGTGACACAATGGTCAACATCTAACGAAATATCTATGTTGGGAGCATATATCAGGGAAGTAGAGTCTTATGAGCCTTTAGCCTCAGAAGCTAGCACAAGGATTTCTAAACTATTTGTGTTAGTAGAAGAAGAATATCAAGGCTTATTGAAGGGAAAAGGAGGTACATATGAACACAATTTGGAATATTAATAATTCACCCTCGAAAAATAACCACTTGATTATTCCAATCTATATTTAAGATGTGTCATGAAATAGTGTTATGGTCATCCTATTGCATATTTAGAGAGTATTGTGAGACAACCTAGCTAGCTTGGATAGTATGAATAGCCTAAGCTTGTTGGAAGCCCCTAAGCTTGTTGGCACTACATGTCTTTCATAATCAGATTTCTAATCAAGAACCACATGCTTTTCATAATATTCTAGAGAATCAACCATGCTAGGCTGTTATAGGGATTTGAGTTGATAAATGAGTTGATCAATACATTATTGATATCAGTGGCGAAGAGTAAAATCACCAGCATTAAGTGAATCTTGGGTATTTTAAAGAGAGATTAATGAATTCTTTAAAGAATAAAAAATTAGTGAACATCAAGCATTCTGAAAGAAAACTATGATCTGAACAAGAAGAAGTTGAAATATCTGAAAAAGTAACTTGACCAAATTGATGTTGTATATATTTGGTTTAATAGTCAGAAGAGGATGGAAAGACTAAGAAATATTCATCATCATAACTATAATGTGATACTTGTTCCCATTATTCTAGTTCATAAGCAGATTGGAAAATATCCACTAGTTTTTGTTGGTGCTTAGAATTTTGCTTTTGGGAACAATCACTGGCCCAGTTACCTTTCTTCTTGCATATATAACAAAACAAGGTCTTTAATAAACTTTTATTTTTCTGGAAAATAATTTTGCTCTCGTCAGAGTACAACTTTTCTTTCTCAAGAATCTAGATCTTTTTTAATAAGAATATTTACATCGGTTGCAAGAACAATTATTGCTTGTAAAAAAAGAAGATGGTTTACATATTTTATCTTTTCCTTTATGACAACAAAAATGGTAAGTCTCGAAATAAGTATTGGAAATATCAAGATTAAATAATAGCTTCTTTTTTGTATTCTTTTGAACCTTTCTTCTAAGACATTCCTTTTACAATGCAAGTATAATCTGATCCTATAGTTTTGTCAAAGAGAGATCTTCAATATTTTTTTTTTTCCATATTTTCTCTGACAAAGTTAGGAATTATTCCTAGAATGGCTGCCAAATAGTGCCTAAGATAAGCAGTATTATCAAGATCTAGTGTCTTATACAACAGATTTTGTATTGTGCAATAAAATCAGAAAGTTGTTTGATATTGTAAAGTCATTGAGACATATACAATTGAACATAGTTATATATTAGAGGAGGAGTAATACCATTAAATTATTTCATTAATGATTTAGATAATTCTTCCATTGGTTTTTCAAACTCCATAATAGTTATTTTATTTTCATGTCAAAGACAATCCCACCATAATCTAGCTACCCCTTTGAATCCCCAAGTAATGCTTTATGCTAATTAATCCCATCATTAAATTTGTTGCTTATATTGGGCCTTTTATGGCATGGCTCATGCATTTAGTCTTTGAATATTCATCAAAACTTCATATTTTGATTTGCAATTAAGATTAATTATAGGAGTAGGATCTTGATTTCCTTTGCTCCGGGCAAGCTAATTATCAATATTAGAGGGATCATAAGGAACCCTATAATTTGAGCCATATTTCGTTTTCCAACATTCTTCCTAGGGAGATCCAAAAGGTTCAGACCACTTATATTCACCAGTGGTTCTTGGAATTTTAACCTCAAATTTCTAAAATCCATTAATATGTTCCCTTTTCTTGGAGGACTTTGGAGCTTCCTCCCTCTTTACCATATTTATTTGGAGAATCCTAAGCTGCAATAATTCAAATTTTTCATAATCGAGTCTAATTTTTTTCATCATTTTTTCTACTTCTACTGGAACATAACTCAATTGAATTTTAATAATATTGAAAGAACTACTAATAAACGTAGACTTGAAACTTATTTTTTAAATTCTCCAATATTTATTGGAGATTATGCCTATATATCTGGAAAAGAAGCCTTCAAGTCAACCAAAACAAACATATTGATAAATAACTTTTCTTGGATGTCTTCTATGCTTTTTGGATGTTGTCCTTGTAATTAATCAAGATAAGAAACCAAATATGTAATTCAACCAAATATTCTTTAGTATTTATAAAATCTTGAGCCAAATCATCAATATTTTGTGGAAGAAAAATATATATATAATTGCTATAGTTTTGTAACTTGATAATTTGCTATGGGTTTTCTTCCAAAGATTCTCTATAATGCATAAATTCAAGATCTAACACTAATTATCCATATACAAATTTTGGAGTAGCATTCCCACAGCCAAGTTTCCTTTCTTGAAAATAGATTATTATTTCACCCTTCTTTTTCCTAGGAAGAGCACTAGACAACATCGTCATCTCTTTAGTTGGAATTATAATTTGAATGTTTTATGGACAATCTAAATGTTGACCATTATGACCATCTGATGTATATGGAAGATAAGTGGTAGCTCCAAAATATTTCATTAGTTTTGTTGAAGAAGAGGCTTTAGATGCCTCTAAGCAATATTTTGAAGTAGAGGAAGGAAGTAATCTATGTGACTATACATGGGCTTTAAGATCAGAATTATAAATCGCTATACGAGGAGTGGGAATAAATTTTTTGGATGGTGGCCATCCTAATATTTGCAATTCAAGAGCATGTCATGAAATTTGAGAGGAAGTGGTATGTGATATAATTACTAGACCATTAATTGTTTCAACAACTTGTAATTTTCGAGGTTCACTTTCCAGAAGGTATTTTTCGCTTAATGGTTGGTATGTATGTATCCATTCCTTAGGAAGAGTAAGTTCTAAAAATCCAAGGGTTATGGGAGGAGAATTTCCAAGGCCAACCACCATGCCTTCAACCAGTGCATGCAGACTATCAATTTTGAAAACTATAAGAAAAATCATTTGCAACGAGTCCTGTGAGAAATATGAACTATTCCAATATGCATTAATAATATGCATGCCAAAAATGATGCATGATCAACACTTGGCCAATCGAACTACCGACATGTTACTTATTAAAATTACATCACAAAAGCTTCATAAAACCTATAAATTCTAATTTATGATTCTTACACTAATCAGCAAAAAGCATAGTTCCCAGAGCAGTCTATCTATTGTGACAACTATGAGAGAAACCATTCATAACAACCCCCCCGAAAACTATGAAATATTCTAGTATGCATTGGAAACATGCATGCCAATAAAGAATGCATGGCATGCTTGATCAACACTTGGAAATTAATGCAACTCCGACACATTACTTGTTAAATTAATATCACAAAAAGCTTCATAAAACTTAGAACCTTTTGATTTGTGATTTCATTAGAGAACGAGTATTCACAATAATAAACAAAATCTTTCTATAAAAAAATTATGCACCTCCACATTCACTCTTCCATCACTCAATTTTCTGCCACACTATCCTTCCACACAATACTAATTTTTAAATGACCGAAGCCACATAATATCTATCACTCTACACAATGTATCACACAGTTTCATATTTATTTAATATCACACATTTTTTATTCAGGGTACATATGTGTACATGATTGGTCATGTATAACATATCTCACATCAAAAATAGTTACACATGGTCATTATACATAAAAATGAGAAATATAGAATTGAACAACATTGAGAACACCATTGGTTAACCAAGTAATTTTAAGTACGTAACAAAAATGACTAGAAAATTTCTCTTTGCATAATTCATTTAGAAGTTGCAAGTATTGTTTGTTTTTTTGTTTCTTTAGGTCTATAAATATCACATGGAAACTAGGAAATCATGAACATAAATCAATGCAGTATGTTGTTTCTTGGTATTGATATCCAATATAGTTTTGAGATGTTTTTCAAGCCCAATTGGAAATTGACTATGTATTTTTCAATAAATCATATATATGAAAGAAAATAAATGATTCAATGATTACGATTTTCTCTTTCCATCAAGCACCCATATGGTAGAATCCAAATGGGTCTTTCCCACTTCAAATCCCTCAGGATTTTGCCTACTTGAGCCATTCTTTATCTATTTACCAATAGAACAGGCCCACAACACTTCACCCTTATTAGGACTTTATAGCCATCATTCCTCCCTCTCCAACATTCAATTGTTATTGTTTTTCATCGAACTCAACATTCCACCACACCACTATAACAATCACTTTGACACATATTACTGGTGCGTTATTTTTTTTGTTATTTCATTTAAGTTGTTTTCCATTTAACACCTTTACATATTTAGCTATCTAGAACAAAAATTACAAAGATATTTGAATCTACGTGACATGGAGGATTTGTGGAGGTTGCCTATGCATAGATGAATTTATTCTCCACAAAGTTGGAATTGCATAAGATTACACCTTCAACTTTCAATTTGGTCTGAATGGAATCTCTAAATATCGTATGAAAAGCATGAAATGTTGAACAGAAAGCAATGAAATCTAATACACATTAGAGATGTCTTTAAATCTCAATTGAAAAATGAGGATCATGTATTTTTCAATATATCATGAATTAGAAAAATATTAAACACTCAAATGACCATGATTTTTGTTCTCTATAAAGTGAAAGTTTTCTGCAAAAGGATTTTTTAATAGATCTACAAAAGTGTAGGTCTTTTACATAGCATGGAGAGCATTTCTTTGGTTAAATTTTAAACTATTTTCCATTAAGAACTTTGGTATATATAGCTATGCAGAAGAATGATTGCACATAACTGATTAATTCATCAAAGGTTGTGCTTTTAGCTAATACGAAACTAAAGAGTAACCATAGTGTTGAGATTGCAGAATGACAAGCAAGGCAGCACAATGACATATTTATGACATATCCTTAGATAGATCATTATCTAGATACACTATTATCTAGATTTTTAATTATCCCAGTACCTTTAATGCAATATTGGTGGTGTACAAAAATATACTCTAGTTAAAAGTATAGGCAGCAACCAAAGTGACAGTAAGAAATATAATGGAAAATGTATCCAAAAACGAAGGAATTTCCATAATTTCTATAGAAATGATAATTGAATTGAAAGAAAGCAGTTGTCATTATTCCCTAATCACATGCTCACAAAAACAAAAACAACATGCAAGTGTCCATTTTAACTCTGTGGGTATCACGATGATATCACCAAAAATGCACTACGCTAGCAGGAATTGGTATCAATTTCAAAGGTGGCACATGAATGTTGTCCTTTTTGAATAGAATTGAAAAACATTTCACGTAAAATCCACACAAATTTTATCTATCTGGATCTATAAGGACTAATGATAAAATCAACGTAATGATCATCTATCGAAAATGGAAAATGTTGTGAATCTACCAAAGATATAAACACCAATGAATGGAGAAAACCCAACAAAAGATCCAATAGATTAGTAAAATATAATAGTTTACAATTGCGAAAAGAAAAGTAGAACAACATTTGCACCAGGAATAGATAAAGCCATGGTATTAATACAACAAAAATTTAAAGGAATGGCAATGATGAAAAGAATACAATGAGGAAGAGACTATATTGTTTTTGGGTGTACTATGATCCAATTGCAACAGATGGCTCTGTAGAGAAGCTTTGCAACTATCAGAAGTCCATATTGGATTATAATATTCTATGTTGACAATATGGGTAAATGATGTGTTTCTCACCTTGTTTTCAATGCTGATAACATATGCCCATATTCTCAGCACATAACATTATAATCGAGAAACTAAAAAATTGGTCAATGATCCATCGTATTGATTCAATGGATGTAAAGATTATGAAATTGAAACTTATTATAAATGATTAATAGTTTCTATCTTGTTTAAAAGGAAAAAGTGATGTTTCTTACTTAATGTTTATTAAATTCCTTACTTCCATGTATTAATGTTTATTAATTAAAAGGAAATAGTGGTGTTTCTTATTTAATGTTTATTAGAGTTTTTTTTCCTATTTAAATCAATTTTGTATCCTCGTGCTCACGCACATATGAAATCCTCTTAAAATTTGCAAAAACAATTAATGGAAAAGAGATAAAAATGAAACAATACAAGATAACCACACTAGAAACTCTTGTCTTTCTCTCCGAATAAAGTTCCAAATGCATCCCATGTTCTCCCACAAATAGCTCGTCCTAATTTCGTTCATGTTGAATAAAGTTCCCAATGCACCCTTGTTCTTCCACATATACCCCATCCTCCGCAGAATGAAACATAATAATATTAATAATTATATTCTCCTACACATACCCCATACTCCACAAACATTCATATCTCTATAAAATAAAATCTCTACGCAACTTCTCTTTAGCCAATACTCAATCCCCCATGTAGTAAAATCTTTGCACAAGAAAATCTCCTAATATTAATTTATTTTATGCAAAATAAAGTTCCATATGCACCATCGTTCTCAATTTCATACCCCTTCCTGTGCACAATAAAAGCTCCACATAATGAAAAATAATAATATTAAATCAAAAACTTATCATAGTTAAATTAATTAAAGTTCCCTCTACACGCTCATTATCCCACACAAACCTCATCCTCTACAAAGATTCATAGCTCTGTAAAATTACATATTTGGCAAATTTGTTCAACACCCCCCCCCCCCCCCCCCAACCTTTGCAAAGCACATGTAAACGTGTCAATTCTAGAACCATTCAGCAAAGCAATAACATGTTTTCAAAGCACTCATGAAAATAAAAACTCACAGTTCCCTCCCTACACAATGAAACATAATAATGACATATTAACATTAATAGATTAGCATTAATTTCCCTATACACCCCCCTTCTCCCGCGAATACTCTATCCCAATTTCATCCCTCTTGAACAAAGTTCTCAATGCACCCTCGTTTTCTCACGCATACCCTATCCTCCGCAATGATTCATAGCTCTATACAATTAGAACTCTATGCAACTTTTAACATTAATCTTTTCCCCACCGAATAAAATTCCTTATGCACCCTCATTATCTGGCATATATCCCATCCTTTGCAAAGATCTATAGCTTTAAAGAAATAAAGCTCTACGCATACATTAACATTATTTTTTTCCTTTTCGAATAAAGTTCCCTATGCAGCCTCATTCTCTCGCACATACTCCATCCTGATCCATACCTTTATAAAATCGAAGCTCTATGCTTCTTTTAACATCATTTTTGTCCTTGTCAAATAAAGTTCCCTATGCACCCTCGTTCTCTCGCACATACCCCATCATGCACGTAATAAAATTTATGTACAATGAAACATAATAATATTAATTCAAACTTTATTCATAGTTAAATTAATTAAAGTTCCCTCTGCATCCTCATTCTCCCACACATACGTCATCCTTCGCAAAGATTCAAAATTCTATATAATCACAACTTTTGCAAATTTGTTCAGCCCCACCTCCCACCCACCCTAAGCCTTTGAAAACTACCTGCAAACATGTCAATTATAGCACCATTTAGCAAAGAAATAACACATTATCAGAGCACACATGAAAATCATAGCTCTACGGAGCTGCTCTACCACACAACTAAATATGTGAAAGTTTCAACTACAAACAAGTTCAACATTAATTTCCTCATTGGGTAATATAGTTTCTGGTGCACCCTCATTCCCCTCACATACTCTATCATCTTCACACCGAAAATTTCGTATAAAGAAACATAATAATATTAAATGCAAAATGTGTTCATCCCGTTGAGCTTATGCGAAGGGCGTATAATCGCATCAATTATGACATCATTTCATAGAGCATTAATGTTAGAGCACTAACCAACACAATGGCTATTAACAATAATTAGAGATTTGTTTAGCGCCCGCCCCCCAAGCCCCCCTTTATGTAAAGGGCCTGCAATCACGTCACTTCTTGTATCATTGGATAGAGTAATAATATAATAGTGTGACTATTAGAGCAATTTCAAATCACTAATTAACAAAATGACCACTCACAAAATTCAATTTTTTTAAAATTAATTATCAGGCACTGAAAAATAAAAAGAAAATAAAAAAAAATTCCCTCCAACAAGCGAATTATGTCCCATTAGAGCTCCGTTAACTAATAAAAAATTAGAGAACAGTTGTAGAAATTTAGAAAATTATTTTTGAATTTATACAAAGATATAAATATTAACCCTTTTACCCAAACTTTAGTTAAAATTGTAATGTAGAGACTAATAATGCAGAGTCCACAACTTTGAATGTAAAACCAATGCTATAGTCCATGGCTAGGAAAAGAAAGAACTAATAATAACAACTTTTAATGTGCGTATAAATAAAAATCAATATTTTATTAGAAATGTCTAAATTCTATTTGATGCATTTTAATAATGACACATTAATTCACTTACTATTAAAATAAAACCAATATTTTATTAGCGTATGTTTATACTTTATTTCAACGAATATTTAGATTTTGCTTAAACCAGTATTTTATTATAAATCAGTAATAAGGATAATTGGTATGACTACAATTGAAATTTAATAATGCACAAATACAATTTAAATGCACCAACCCAAAAAACCACTATTAAAGACTTTGTTTTTCTACTTTCATTATAACCTTTGCTATAAACAACGAAATAATAGTTTAAAAAAAAAACCAAATAAATTAGAAGTGTTTTAATTGTAGTAATGGCTTGAGAGTATTTTTAGTGTTATCAAATGCTCTTAGAGTTACATGTATTATGCTCTTCATCACCTTAAATGAACCAATACACCACAATGGCACATGTTAGCGAAATCATAAAAACCACAATAACACATGTTAGCGAAATAATAAAAATTGTGAAAAGATAATGCCAAATCCAAACATGAAATCATAGGGGCATGAAAACACAAAACCTCACCTACCAAAACAATGTACGATTATGTGAAAGGATTCCCCACAATTGACTAAATCATCTCAAATGCAAAACAATTGTGCCACCAGCCTCAACTAAAAACCTAACACCTAAGTGATATCTCAATTTAAAACCTAACGCTCATGAGGTATTTCTTATTACATCTTCTTACTTCATTTAAATAAATATTTATTGTTATTTCAATCATCTTAGCATATAAAGATGTGTATGGGCGTGTATTGTAAGAGGATTTCAAAATAATTAATATTTCCTTAAAGTAGAAAATGTAATTTTTCTATGAACAATACTTTTAATATATTGAAATTTTAAATATTTGTAAAATTATTGATATTTTTTAACCATTTTTTTAATTAGAAGAATTGGTAGACCTACCACATATTATTGAAGAGATATATTATTGACTCGGTAGGATTGCTACTATATTGAACCTAGCACAATCACCCACAAAAATATATAAACCAAGTTTGAACCTCAACCAAACCCATATATTGATTGAAAATACTATTTGATGCAAGACACCTATTGGTCAACCTAGCCTAATAAACTTCCATTACAATAATATTAACATATAAGAGAGTATATGAAAAAAACATCCAAAAAATCATATTCCCTTAAAACAAAAAATAAAACTTTTATGCAAAGATTTAGAGGTTTTACAACTGAGCTCTAAAACCGAGCTCTACAATCCAATATAGGAGTGATGTGTAGGTGTAATGTAAGAAAGTATGTAAACATTTCACATGTGGGATTAATATGTGGAGTTTATATTAATATGTCCAATTTATAATACATAAACGATTGCTAAACATTTGCATGTCGATTAAAAGTAATATAGAGCCTCTGGAGATGTTGTAGTCTTCATAAAGCTAAAAGCATTGAAAATAATATAATTAAATTTGTTACATTGTAATTTTGTTTTTATTAATAAAATTATGAATAAGGTTTTAGATAAAAGAAAATCATCATTTATATATTACATTAGAATATATAACTTATAAGTAGCAACAATAAGGTAATATCCATTTT
>APFE031513950.1:66491-77196 GCA_000404065.3 Pinus taeda | reverse complement strand
AATGATAAATCAATAGAAGTTAGTGATAGATGTCTGATTTTTGGTTTGTTAATCAAGTTGTAATAAGATTCTCATTATTGAAAATGGTGAGAAAACTATAGATGAGAACATGTTATAAATTTGATAATGGATCCGCAAACTTAATATGTTCCATTGCTTAGTTTGTTATCTCATCTCAATTGATAAAAATGGAAAAGGGTTTTGGGCATGTAGTATTGATGGGCCATCATAATGGCCCATGGTATGGTATGGTTAATAATATCCATGATAAAATAAGGGTGAATATTCATGGTCTAAAACATCGTTATATTTTAAATATTGAGTTTTTATGTGTTTATTAATAAAATTTAAATATGCTTACAAAGTTAAATGTTTAATTCAAATGGTAAAATGGATCTTAATTATAGTCATTATTTATATATGAGATATCTTGATATAATAGATGTGTAGATATACCTTAAAAGTAATTATAGTTTTTTCTTTTAGATTTAATCAAAAAAAATAAATTAAATTCAAATAAAATATTTATATTGATGAGCCATAGTATTGGCTAATGCTAATGTAAAAAATTCTATTACAAGTTAATAACATCTATGGAAAATATATTTTTGTATTATAAGTTTATGGTAAGTACTAAATTTTCTATGTACTTATTAATTAAATTTAAATATGGTTCAAGAATCATTATTCTATTTTATAAGGTAAAATAGAGCTTAACTTATTGTTGCTACTTATAAGTTATATATTTTAATGTAATATATAAATTATGATTTTCTTTTATCCAAAAAATTATTCATAATTTTATTATAAAAAATAGTACAATGTAATAAATTGAAATTTATTACTTCTAATTTTTTAAGGACATTTCAACATCTCTTCGTACTCTATTTTACTTTTAACCAACATGAAAATATTTAACAATCTTTTATGTATTATAAAGTGGACATATTAATATAAACTCAACATATTAAGCTAACATGTGAAAATGTTTACAAACTTTCTTACATTAAACTTACATGTCACTCTTATACTGGGTTGTAGAGAACATGTGAAAATATTTACGAACTTTCTTACATTACACCTACATGTCACTCCTATACTGGATTCCTATACTGGATTGTAGAGCCCAAAAAAAATACTTTCCATATTAAGTATTTCCTCACAATTAAGAAATCCAAAATATGTGCTTTCCATGAGTTTGGAAGTGTTTGTAATAGTTTTGTTTCTCATTCTAATCCAATCCATTACCAACTCAGGAGAAACATTACCAACTCGGGAGAAATATACTTAGCAACAAAGATGCAGCACCACAATCTATCACTGGTTAAGAGACCCAAAGAGATTTTTTTACTCGATATTTTCCAAAGATAATAATTTTCTTTAGCGCCATCTACCCTGGGATTTTGTATTAGATATGATTTTCCACTTTACAAGGTGAGCCCTTATATATTTTGAGTTACCTTTTTCATAAATATTTAAAAATATATATACATTTTTTTTAAAGATTCCCATGGGAATGAACTCCAAGAGGTGCCAATAAACTAGAATTTCCTAAGAATCAAATTAATGAGAACAAGTCCACCCCTTCTCGATGTCCATTAGTCGCACGAGAGACTGATCCACTTCTTGACATTCATTAATATCAATTTATTAGGTTTGATCTTAAATCAAAGGTATTTAGAACCTATTTCCAAATCAAATGAAGGGGAACCAAATATCTCATTCATTTCCCCATGAATTCCATCCTCCATTGATGGAAAATATATTACAAAATTTTGAAGATTAATCTCCATTCTAGTGATTCCACAAAAATATCAATGAACTTACTTAGAACCATTTTTCACTTTTATTACAAAAATTAAATATAATGATGTCATAAAAAATAGTAAGATATATTCCTTTAGCATTAAAAAATCCTTTGAAATGATTTGAGCTTCTTGCTATTGATATTGCATGATTGAGACCTTTATTAATGAGTAGGAAGACATAGAGAGATAAAATGTATCCTGGAAGGATAGCTCTGAAGTGCTTAAAGAACCCAAAACAAGGGCCATTTATTAATACAACAAATGAATATGACATCTGTAGCCCATGATCGAATTAACCAAAGATAAATCGAAACATGTAGTGCCCACTCTAGTTGATATGAGATTTAGACGTCGTTTGAATCATACATTATTCAATGAAAACAATAGTATGATGATCTAGTTTTTTATTTTTATTTGTATTTTGACCAGACATGTATTCATAGTATTATGATTTTTTAGAATGCTGATGTTAATTATATACTTTGAATGTGATCATTATGATGTTTATTATATGGTATTTATATGAGGTTTATTATCTTATACTAACTATTTCCTTAGTGTGGTTGGAAACGACTATGAACACAACTTATACCATGATGGTTTCATTTGCATTATGATTTATATATTTTTGTTTTGGTATTTGATATTGAGGTAGATAGTGGGTATGGTTATATATGGATTGTACTCGTGAATGTTTGCACATATTTTCAAGATTTTATGATTGCTAACTTTATGGCCCACATTTGGGCGATGGCGTTATAGGTAAAGGAGATTAGACAAGGTCTGATTAGTGTTTGTGATCACATTTGTTAGCACTTTAGTCATGGCTCAAGATGATGTATAGGTGTACTTATTTTTGGTTTCACATGATTCTATAAGGGTTGGACCATTTGCATAGTTGTGGATAAAGTAGTGCTAAAGGGCATACATCAAGGGAAGTCTTGATCCTTAGCCACCAAAAAACTACCAACAAAGGTTACAAGGAGGCTATTGAGTTTTCATTTCTACCTGTATTTCTTTCACTTGCTCGAATCAAATATGTTTGAAGGGAAACCCTTAGAACATGATTTTTTTAAAGGGCATGATAGTTAGCACCTTTGGCCTCAAATAGAGCATAAGAAAATCTGTGATTTGGTTAATTCATAAGTACTTGTTGATTGATATGTTATCGAATATCAAGATAAGCTAAAGTTTAATAAGTGAAAACTAGAAAATTAAACTAAATGTGTAAAAATAATAACTGGAATAATTGGCTTGGATAATGTTGATAAGCTAATACCTAAAAATGGGTTTAGTGTAAGTTAAATCTAAGTGAATAATAGATATAAAAAATTACAAGATATCAGGTTTAGAAGGGGGAATAATCTAAAGTTATTTTGATGTGGACATATTTAACCTAAAATCTAAATAGATATATGCAAGATTTTAATTATTTAAAGAAGAAATTCTAAGAAAGTAAAGAGGGAGTATATGTAGTGCCCCACTCTAGTTGACTTTATATTTAGACATCATTTGAATTATACACTATTTTTGGGGACACCAATGTCACAATCCAAACTTTAAATGTATTTTGAGGTGACAATTATTCATAAAATTATGATCTTTCACCTTGATTATAATGATGATGTTATTTATTATATCCTTAATATGCGATCATTATGATTCTTACTAGATGGTAGTTATATTATTTTTATCAAATTTTACGGATTATTTCTCAAGTGTAGTAGGAAAGGAGGACTATGGACACAACTCATATAATCATGGTTTGAGTCACATTGTGATTTATATATTTATGTTTTTATATTTAATGTTGAGGTAGATTCTGGTATGCCTATATATGGATTACACCTATGAATGTTTTCATAGATTTGTAGGCTTTGGTGCGTGCTGACCAGAAGACACACATGTGGCTATTGAGTTTGTAGGTGATGGAGACCAGACACATTTGGAGGGCTATGATCAATATCCCTGATCATACCTACTAGCAATCCATCCATGGCTCAGGATGAACTACACATGTACTTATATTTTGATTTGCATGATGTCATGAGCGAAGGACCATGGATAAAGTCACTCACAAGCTACTACTAAGTGGTGCACATCAAGGGAAGCCTTGATCCTTATTCACCATGAAACTATCAACAAAGAAAATAAGGAGACTATTAAATTTTAGTTCCTTCCAATACTTCTTTCCCCTACTCAAATCACAAATGTTTTAAGGGAAACTTAAGACACCCTTGGAATGTGAGGTTCTCAAAGGGCATGAGAGTTAGAACCCTCAGAACAAGATGAGCAATAGGGAAATATATGAATGGGTTAATTCATGCTTATTTAAGGTTTATGTGTTTTTGAATGTCAAGATAAAATAAAGTTTAATAAGAGAGAACTAGAAAACTAAACTAGATGTGAAAACATAATAACTAAAATAACTAGTTTGGGTAATGTTAGTAAACTAACACTTAATGTAATTACAAGATATCAGGTTTAAAAGAATTATCTAAAGTTAATTTTATGTGGACAAAATCAAACTAAAATATAAATAGAAATGTCTAATATTTGAATTATTTAAATAAATAATTCTAAGAAAGTATAATAAGAAAACCTCAAAATCCTAAAAAGATAACTAAATTTCAAGATGATAACTTTACCGGAAGTAATGTAATTAACTGGGACTATTTGTAGGTAACAAAAAATTAACAAACACAATTATGAAATTAGCTTAGATCTATCTTAACTTTGTATCTATCAAGTTTCCAAAAGGAACAAATCTCTCTAGCTGCAAACCTTTTTTAGTGAGTGCACAACTTAGAAGAAAGGTTTGCACCTCGAGAGAATTGATCCATCTCAAAGGTTGATAGGTCGGAAGTTAAGATTGCTCTAGGCTGATTTAATTATTAATTTTATATTTTTTCATTTTTTTTTTTATGTAATTTTAGTAAGTCAAAATGTTTTAATTATTAATTCTATTTTTTACTTTTATGTAATTTGATTGGATAAAAATATTTAGATAGCATTGTATGACATTACAACATCTTTTCCATATGACCTTACATCTTTTCCATATTGAGATAGAGAGTAGCATTAAAAAATATACATATTTACAAAATATATTTACTGTGAAATGAAAAGTGGTTTTTTGCGAAGAGAATCTTTTCAAAAGACAAACCTAAGAGAAAAACAACAATATTGACGGACTTAATTCTCATAAAATCAATAAAATCAAACATTCCAATTATTGAACGCCTTAATTCCAGGAAACGAAACATTCCAATTTTTGTATTTACAATCTCGAAGCTTATAATTGCGCCTAAATATGCCCAGTTTTTACAACCTTTACTTGGGCCACAATTGACTTACCAAATGTAACAAAATATAATAGAGAGATAAACTATTAACATGCAAAAATAATGATAAAACATATATATTAGGATTGTAAAATATTCTTTAGTCTAGTCTAATTTAGAGAGAATAGATAATATATAAATAAACAAAAATTGAAGTTATCTTGAATATTTATGTTGAGCATATGAATATTTCGAAATGTATGACCACATGAATGAGTTACATGGTTAGCATGTTATGATGTAAAACTAGTTAATTTCCCATATAGGGACTATTGGTTTATAGGCAATGCGTGATGCCTAGTAACCGGGTGGTTGCAAACTCCAAGAAATATCTACCCACTTTAGCCCAATGACAAGAGGTTGTAGACACACAGGCCAGAGATGCCCAAATTCAAGAGCTACAGAGGAGGATTGAACATTTGAATGTCAATCCATAATTAGCATAATTCAACAAAAAGGCCCAGCAACAGATAATTTTTTGCCAGAAATTGGCAATTGTTCACGATCAACGCAGGACAACAGGCCTGTCTAGTAGATCAACTATCAGATATAAAAAACCACTTTGAAAAGATAGAAGAAACGATTTATGATTTCACAACTGTTAGTTTGACAACGAATTAGGTAAATTGTAATTAGATAGTTTTATAGCGAATAGTTAGTTATGTAACGACAATCATGATATAAAATAATCTAATACCCATGAAATGAAGTATGCAGAGAATCATTGTTAAATAAAAATTCCAATCCAAATTCAATTCTGTGTCTTGGTCATTTTGTTATGGTTTCTTTGTTTTTCCTTCATTATTTCAGTTATTTATACAACAAGTGGTATCAGAGCCTGCGTGAAGAAGCCGTGAAGGAACCGTTGTCTTGCTTGATGTGTGGTGGCTGCTGCATGCGCATGAGAAGCCGTGAAGAAGGAATCCCTGCATGAAGAGTTGATGTCATCAGCGTGAGATGTGAGTGAAAACCCTTGCATGAAGAGTGGTGGCTGCAGCGTGAGGTTTTTTTTTCCGGTGTGTGTGAAGAACAATGTTGTTCCGAGGGCCGAGCGGTTAGGCATGAAAGTCTGCGAATTGATGTTGTCCGACGTGCGTGAAGAATAACGTTGTCTACCCTGTGAAGAATTCATGAAAGACGTGTTGTCAGCGTGAGTCCAAGATTTTTTATTTTACTGCATGAAGACCAAACTCGGTTGTGCGTTGAAGGTATGAGTCCAAGATCCATCACCGTCTGAGCGTTGAGATCCGAGCAGATTTTTTTTTTCACCAGTGTGAGTCCAAGACCTGCGTGAGGGCCTACATAAAGTTGCAGGGGAATTTTCTTTGTTGTCTGAAGACCAGTGTTGAAGTTGTATCATTTTTGAGGTGTGTTGTCCGCGTGAACGTGAAGAACTGAATTGAAGGCAGGTCGAGTCACTGTTAAATCCGGGTAGTTTCCAAACTTGTTTATTTTCTGAAGAATTTTTTTTAAACAAAGACAGCTTGCAATTATTTTTTTTCAAAGACAGCAGATTGCAGAATTGTTTTTTAAACAAAGACAGCTTGCAGAAATTGTTTTTTGCAAAGACAACAGATTGAAAAGGGTGGTTTTTTTTTTACAAATATTATAGAAAAAAAAGGAAGGAAGGGTTTCTTTTGCAAGAAAGGGTCTGTAAATAAAGGAAAATTATTATTTTTTGAAAGAGAAATATAAACTCTAGTTGAAAGACAGATTATTTTTTTTCTAAAAAATGAAAAATGCTAGTTTAAGGACTGAAGATTGAATCCTAGAAAAAATGGCCAAGATGTCGAATGCAAAATTCGAGGTGGAGAAATTCACAGGAAAGAACAATTTTGCTCTTTGGAAACTGAAGGTTAGGGATTTTCTTGTGCAATAAGCGTTGCACAAGGCATTGGATGGGGCAACTAAGAAACCTGCAACCATGAATACTTCAGACTGGGAGGACTTGGATGCCCGAGCTCTCAGTACCATCCGACTATGCCTAGCAGATGAAGTTCTCTTCAACGTTGTTGAAGAGACTACGACGTCAGGATTGTGGGGAAAACTTGAAAATCTCTATATGACAAAGTCATTGACCAACAGAATTTAACTGAAAAGACAATTATACAGTCTTCGAATGAAAGAAGGTTCAAACGTTACAGAACATTTGAATGTTTTTAATACACTAATATGTCAATTAACAGATATGGAAGTCAAAATACAAATAGAAGATAAAGCCATAACCTTGATGTATTCTCTGCCTGAATCATGGGATCACTTCGTAACTTCAATCAGCTTCAGCTCTACTGATTCTTCGAAGTTTGAATCATTCATGGGAGCTCTTCTGTCTAAAGAAGTACAAAGGAAATCCAGCACTGAAACAGCTGCATCAGAAGCCATGGTCGCTAGAGGGCGCTCAAAGAAAAGAGGAGAAAAACCAAGGGGGACTTCTAGATCAAAATCGAAAGGAAAGAAGTGTAAGGAAAAATGTTGGAACTGCAATAAAGTTGGACACTTGAAGAAGGACTATTGGAAACAAAAGGAATCTGAAAACCTGAAGAACGAAGCGAATCAGGTCGATTCAGGTATGATAGACAAAGTTTTATCTGCTGAAGAATTGTGTATGATAGATGAAACTTCACCTAAATGTAATATCTCTCAGGGTTTAGATAGCTGGTTGTTAGACTCTGGTGCTTCGCATCACATGTGACCACATAAAAATTGGTTTACCTCGTATGAAATGTAAACGGTAGCTCTTTGTTTATGGGTAACAATATGTCATGTCAGACCGTTGGGATGGGAGATATCAGGATTAAGATGTATGATAACACAGTTAGAACATTAACTAGTGTTAGACATGTACCTGATTTGAAGAAAAATTTGATTTCTTTGGGAGTTTTGGATTCAGATCGTTATAAGTTTACAGGTGAGGATGGCGTCTTGAAAGTCTTTAAAGGAGCACCTTTGGTTATGAAGGCAGAAAAGGTCGGAAATCTTTACAGGTTAAAAGGAAGTACTCAGATCAGTGAAGCAGCGGTTGCGTGAAAAAAGGAAGAAGCAGGCACTCGTCTATGGCATCAACGATTGGGTCATATGAGCAAGAAAGGTCTTCAGATATTGATGAAACGTAAATATCTTCCCGGTCTGAAATCCTTGAATTTAGATTTCTGTAAACATTGTGTGTATGGCAAACAATGTAAACAGAGATTTAAAGTTGGAAATCATAATAGTAAAGATGTTTTAGACTATATTCATTCTGATCTGTGGGGGCCATCCCCTGTTGTGTCATATGGAGGTGCATTGTATTTTTTATTGTTTATTGATGATTACTCCTGAAAAGTTTGGGTCTATATGTTAAAAAGGAAAGTTGATGTATTAAATGTCTTTAAACAATTTAAAGTAATGGTAGAGAAAAAAACAGGCAAATCTATTAAATGCTTAAGAACTGACAATGGTGGTGAGTTCACTTCAGTTGAATTTGAACAATACTGTAAGGATGAGGGAATTGTTAAACACAAAACTGTTGTTTACACCCCTCAGCAAAATGGTGTTGCTGAGCGTATGAATCAGACTCTTATGGAAAGAGCCACAAGCATGATCAGCAATGCTAAGTTGCAAAAGGAGTTGTCGGTAGAAGCAGTATCTACTGCTTGTTATTTAGTTAACAGATCACCTTCAGTAGCAATTGATTGTAAAATTCCTGAAGAAGTTTGGACAGGTCAGTCTTCTGACTATTCACATTTGAGGATATTTGGTTGTGATGCTTATTCTCTCATTCCGAAAAATCAGCGTTTAAAATTAGATCCAAAGTCGAAATGTTATGTCTTTGTTGGGTATGACTATGCAATGAAAGGATATAGGTTGTGGGATCCTACATTGCGGAAAATAGTCATTAGTAGAGATGTAACATTTGATGAATCCTCTCTTTTAAAATCAACTGTTGAAAGAATTGAACAGGAACAGGTATCGCCAAATCAACGAGTTCAGTTGGAGGCTAGACTTTTCATTGATAGCCGAAAGGAAGGAGAAACCTCTGAAGAAAAAGGTGTTGAAGACACAAAGGAAGCCGTTGAAGCTTCTAAACCAGTGCAAGTTTCTGAACCAGTTCAACAACCAGTTGCTCTAAGAAGGTCTACAAGGGAAAGGAAAATTCCAAAAAGGTATGAAGATTCTGCTTCATATTTTGCCTTGATTACTGAAGATGGGAAACGTTCTTGTTATCAGGAAGAAGTAGATGATACAGATAGTGAAAAATGGAAAGCGGCTATGGAAAAAGAAATGGACTCCTTATCCAAGAACAATACCTGGGATCTTGTAGAGCTTCCTGAAGGGAGAAGTGTTGTTGGATGCAAATGGGTCTTCAAGCTGAAATGGAAAGTTGATGGAAGTATCGAAAGGTATAAGGCGAGACTGGTAGCAAAAGGGTATTCTCCGGTTGAAGGTATAAAATTTCATGAGAATTTTTCTCCAGTTGTAAAACTTTTTTCTATTCGTACTGTGTTGGCACTAACTGCGTTGCTTAATCTTGAGTTAGAACAGTTAGATGTTAAAACAGATTTTCTACATGGTGATTTGAATGAAGAGATATATATGGAACAAATAGAAGGTTTTGTACGAGGTTGCAACAGAAGATTAGTTTGCAAGCTCAGGAAATCATTGTATGGTCTGAGGCAGTCTCCCAGAAAATGGTACAAGAAGTTTGATTCCTTCATGGTGAACCAGAAATTTGTAAGAAGTGAGTATGATCATTGTGTATATTTCAAAAGTTTCAATGGCATATTCATTATCTTAGCTTTTTATGTTGACGATATGCTTATTGCAAGCAAAAGCATGGAAGAGATCAACAGGTTAAAGGCTCAACTCTCTAGGACGTTTGATATGAAGGATCTTGGAGCAGCAAAACATATCTTGGGCATGGAGATACACAGAGACAAGAAAAATGGTAAGATTTGGTTATTGCAGCAGAAGTATGTGGAGAAAGTACTTGAAAAGTTCTCTATGAACAATGTGAAACCTGTTAATATTCCACTAGTTTCCCATTTTAAGCTTTCTTCGGTTTTGAGTCCTAGAGCTGATGAAGAAAAGAAGTATATGTCTCATGTACCATATGCTAATGTGGTAGGCAACTTAATGTATGCAATGGTATCTACAAGACCTGACGATTCACATGCAATTGGAGTTGTCAGCAGGTTCATGGCAAATCCAGGTAAAGAACATTGGCAAGCAGTGAAATGGGTGCTTCAATATCTAAGAGGCACAAGTACCATTGCATCGTCTTTAATGGTAGTGAAGGATCAGTCTGCAGATATGTAGATGCTGACTATGCAGGTGATTTGGACAAAAGAAGGTCTACTACAGGTTATGTCTTTATTCTTGCAAGTGGAGCAATTAGTTGGATGTCAAAGCTTCAAGAAACAGTTGCATTGTCCACTACTGAAGCAGAATATATAGCTGCCTCAGATTCCAGTAAAGAAGCAATCTGGTTAAAAGGTCTTCTCGATGAAATTGGAAGAACGCAGGAGAAAGTGAATGTACTTTGTGACAGTCAAAGTGCTATTCACTTGGCTACAA
>APFE031513950.1:43632-61894 GCA_000404065.3 Pinus taeda | reverse complement strand
CCCATTTCACTGTTGACCAGTGTTCTTTACCTGGATTTGCCATATACCTACTGACAACCCCAACTGCATGTGAAATATTTGGTCGAGTACAAACCATCGCATACATCAAACATCCTACTACATTGGCATACGGAATTCAAGACATGTATTCCTTTTCTTCATTTGTATTAGGACATAAACTAGAAGAAAGCTTAAAATGGGAAGCTAAAGGGACTGACACAGGCTTCACATTGTTCATACCAAACCTCAAGAACATTTTCTCAATATACTTCTTTTGTGATAGCCACACCTTACCATTGCTCCTCTCTCTGAAAATCTCCATGCCCAAAATCTGTCTTGTTGCTCCCATATCTTTTATATCAAATGTCCTTGCCATCTAAGCCTTTAACCTGTTGATATTTTCTATGCTTTTGCTTGCTAAAAGCATATCGTCAACATACAACACTAAGATAATGAATATGTCATTACTTAATTTCTTAAAATAAACACAATGATCATATTCACTTCTTATATATTTTTGACTCAACATGAAAAAATCAAACTTCTTGTATCATTGCCAAGGCGACTGCTTCAGACCATACAATTATTTCTTGAGCCTGCAGACAAATTTCTTATTGTGATGTTGAACAAACCCTTCTAGTTGTTCCATATAAATTTCCTCATCTAAATCTCCATGTAAAAATGCAGTCTTAACATCTAGTTGCTGCAATTCTAAATCAAGAAAAGCAACTAATGCTAACACAATTATAATTGAAACTATTTTAACAACTGGTGAAAATATCTCATGAAAGTCAATGCCTGTTTTCTGATAAAACCCTTTTGCAACCAGCCTCGCTTTATACCTATCCTCCATATCATTCACACCTCGTTTCAACTTGAAAACCCATTTACATCCCACAGTTTTCATGTCTTTCGGAAGTTCAACCAGATCCCATGTGTCATTCTTACCTAAGGCTATCATTTCGTCCTTCATAGTTTCTTTCCACTTTTCACTTTTCGAACCTTCTACAGCTTCCTGATAGCACAGAGGTTCATCTTCGTTAGCGGTAAATGCAACTGAAATAACATAATCATCATACCTTTTAGGAGGGCGTTTCAATCTTGTAGACCTCCTTAAGGATGTTTCTGGTGCTTCCACAATTAGTTGACTACCATCTGTAGGAACTCCTTCATGATCAGCATCTGAGACATGTTCATGATCTACATCTGAACATTGTTCATGGTCTGAATCTGAACCCTGTTCATGACTTGCATCTGAACTATGTTCATCTAGACTACCATTAGAAGTGGTTTCAAACTGAATGTGTTGAAAGTCAGATACATCATCCTGTTTTAATATATTATCTACATCTAACTGTACAAGAGAGGATTCATTAAACTTTACATCTCTGTTGATGATGATCTTGCGAGTAGTAGGATCCCACAATCTATATTCCTTTGTTCCATCACCATATCCAACAAAGATATACCTTTTTGACTTTGGATCTAATTTAGTTCGCTGATGTTTAGGCACTAGAGCATATGCATCACAACCAAACACTCTGAGTTTAGAATAATCACAAGGGTGACTTTTCCATACCTCTTGAGGAATCTTGCATCCTATCGCCATTGATGGTGATCGATTTATCACATAACAAGCTGTAGCCACCGCTTCTGTCCACAATTCCTTTTGCAAAATGGCGGTACTCAGCATACTCCTTGATCTCTCTAAAAGAGTCATATTCATGCATTCAGCAACTCCATTTTACTGAGAAGTATAAATATTGGTCTTATGTCTCTCGATCCCTGCATCTTTTACAATAATTTTCAAACTCCTTGGAAGTAAACTCACCACCATTGTCAGTTCTTAAACATTTTATAGTTCTATTAGTGATTTTTTCTACCAATGCTCTAAACTGTTTGAAAACGGTAAAAACATCAGACTTCCTTTTCAACATGTAGACCCACACTTTCCTAGAAAAATCATCAATAAGCGATACAAAATATGATGAGCCACCATATGAGGTTGTAGGGGATGGACCCCAAACATCTAAATGATTATAATCAAGGATTCATTTACTAGTACGTTTGCCTGTTTTAAAATTTTGCTTACTTTGTTTTCCAAACAGATATTGTTTATAGAAATCTAACTTTCCAGATTTTAGATTAGGAAGTAACTTGCGACCAGCCAAAATTTTTAACCCTCTTTCACTCATATGGCCCAACCTTTGATGCCATAAGCGAATAGAACTACTGTCATGTTCAGACACCATAGACACATGATCTGACCCTGTTCTTCCTTCTAACTAAAATAGATTTCCTACCTTCTTAGATTTTATTACTAGTAAAATACCTTTGTAAATTTTCATTACTCCACCTTGAATTACAGTTTTATATCCATTTGTGTCAAGTGCTCCTAGTGAAATTAGATTTTTCCTTAATTTTGGTACATGTCTTACATCAGTTAAAATTTTGGTTGTCCCATCAAACATTTGCAGCTGAATACTCCCAATTCCCACAATATTACATGTGACATCATTACCCATGTACACAACTCCACCATTAATTGATTTATACATCTTAAACCATTCTCTATGAATGCACATGTGGTTTGATGCACCACAATCTAACAACCAATGTTGATCATTATTTGACAAATTAACTGATAACACTTCATCACTCATACCTGAACCAGATGTCGAACCTGTATCTATCGTATTTGCTTCTTTCTTCTTTGTCAAATAATCTTCTTTAGAAGTTTGTTGTCACTTCCAACAGTACTTCTTCAAATGCCCCGATTTTCCACAAAACTAACACTTTACCTTACTCTTCTTCCCTTTCGACTTTGAATGTGAGTCGCTCTGCCTACTAAAGCATCTTTCTTTAGAACGACCTCTGACCATTATTGCTTCTGATGTAGAGGTTCCTAAATTCGACCTTCTCCTTGTTTCTTCAGATAATAAAGATGCAACTACATCATCAAACGCAAGGGTTTCTGATGAACTAAGACTTATAGAAGTAACAATATGATCCCATAATTCGGGCAACGAGCACAATAAAGTAATAGCTTTATCTTCCGATTCAAATTTTACTTCTATACTTTCTAATTGCACCAAGAGAGTATTAAAAGCATTCAAATGATCAGTAATCGATGTACCTTCCTTCATTCACAAACTGTACAACTATCTCTTTAGGAGAATCCTTTTGGTTAATGATTTTGTCATGTATAGCTTCTCAAGCTTCGTCCACAAACCAACAGCTATTTTCTCTGACATGATATTAAACAAAACATCATCCGCCAAACACAGCTGAATAGCACTCACTGCTCTTTCATCCATCTCGTCCCACTCATCATCTGTTATGTTGTAAGGCTATTTGGATTTGCACATCAACGGCTTTGCCACACCTTGTTGCACAAGCAGATCGTACATCTTCACCTTCCAGATCTCAAAACGAGCACTCTGAGTTTTTGCCATATTATATCAACCAAAAAAAAATCTCCAATTCCAACTTGTTAATCAATCAAATTAATATCTAACAAAAAATGCCTTCGCCTTCTACTGTACTACCTTTACTTTATAAAAAAAATAAAATCTCTCTGTTGTACAAACTTCAAATTATAAATAAATAAATAAAAATGCAGTTTTACCAACATGGTCCTCGGCTGGCATGCCAAAAGGGACTTGGCGCTACCTGAACAACAAACAACCCGCGCTAGAGGCAAAATTGGTTAGAGTACCAAGATTGGCGTGACTATTCCCATCGGATCCGCGCCAATCGGGATATTGGCGCTTTGGCGCGACTAATAAGCTCGGATCCGCGCCAATTGGTGCCCTTATTTCATGATTACCCGCGCCAATCCGTTCACTGCCTAATATTGGCGCGACTGTTTCGCCTGAAACCACACCAATCGCCAAATCTCGGAAAAACTCCACCTGTAGCTCTGTCACACTCACTCCTCAACACCCTCTGATACCAATTGTCAGAACAAACAGTGCGCAATAGAAAATAAAAGACAAACACAATATAAAAATCATACACAAATGACAGTGATTTAACATGGTTCACCCAACCAATCTGGGCTACGTCCACCAAATAGAGGCATTGACAATCTTATTATTAAATAGGAGATTACAATAATTTATTTCCTCACACACTCTCTACCTCATACCAAATATGTTGTACGGGTATAGTTTTATAGCTAAGAGAATAAAACTGACTCATAAATTCTCTCACAACAAACATAGGATGCATTAACTCTTTCCCAACAAAATAGAGCTAATATAGCAACAAATCCTATTGTTTTCACCTATATGAGATTTTTTCCCAATTTATTAAAACTGAAAATCTCAATAGTGTCAATAATGTGTGTAGATGTCCGAGGTGGTAGTTTGGTGGACGTTCCCCCGTGAGGATTGCAAACGTACAAGGAAGCTCCCATCGCTACTAGTAACCTCGCAACCTCCCCACAGCTGATCTTTCTGAATGTAAAAATTCATCATAATCATCTCCATATATGAAAGAAAGGGAGACGTTGGGCTCCCAAGTTCCTCTATAGAAACAATAAGCCTCACACCACTCTCTCGAGGAGATAGGCAACAGAATTAGCCATGGCTTCCTATTCATAGGCGCGTTAACCCACAAGCCACTTAGGAATTTTCTGGATGAAAGGAGGGCGTTCCATTCCCTGCACACCCTTCTATATGTAGGAAGCGAATCCGCTGGCAACCAAGCCAAAACTTCCTCCTGCAAATCCTGAGGCAACACATTCCACCACCCAACATCAGTAGAACCTAAACACTCCTAATTTGTGATTCCCCTTGTCATTATCCTTTGGATAAGTCGAGCTTAGACAATGGGTGCAGGAGCAAGAGATATGAAATTTGTGTATCGTTTTAATACAATATCGTGTTATATTCTATCATGCTTCATATCTTTACCAACAGATAGCTCAAGGTTAACTATAGGAATGTCTAGCCTTCTTCCTCGTGTCAATTTATCTTCATAACTGCTCCGTTGTCCATAACGATTCGAATTCCTGCTTCTTACCATGTCAATGTATATTTGATTTATGTCGGCTTGCATAAAGAACTCTATCCATTTTAAATTTAGATAAGCATCCGGAAAAGCCACACTCGTGGCCCTTATTTGACATGGATTATACAGCAGTATACTAATCCCCGTTTTCCATCTCTGTCAGTTATTTTTTCGGCACACTACTAAGTATGACTATTGATCTAGATGGAGATCTAAAAAATTCAGGAAATGAGAGAATAATACTGATTTTCTGGAAAACAATATCATCATCTTATTATGAGGGAAAGATGAGCATTTTATAAACAATGCAAACATTCTAGTTATGCATTTCTAATTATAAAATATAAGAGATAAAAATCAAATACATTATTAGATAAAACAACTATAGAGACGTTTCCATCTTTACTAGTTTTTTATGTTTCCTTATTTATGTTTCCAATAAAGTAGTGTGATTTTTCCTTGTTGTCGAGATGTTTCTCATTGGTGAGCCTTTTTTGGTTGCCCAATTCCTCCCCATTTAGAGTCGAAAGCGTCTCGGCTTCCTCCACCAAAGGAGGGAAATTGTGCTTCAATGGTTCTATAGTCAGCCATTGGGTACGTAGTGTGTGTCCTTTCCGACCAACAAGATATGATAAGTCACAAGTCACATTGGTACCTTTAACCGGTGCCATTCTTCTCAATGACATTTGCCCCTATGAAATAGTAGAATTCGTTGCATGCTTGCTCATCAGAAGCGGTGAGCGGTGAACTGTTGAGATTATTCCACCATAGAAAGTAGTATGAATTTGAGAGCAAGCAAAAGCTTCCTTGTCTAACACAGAATCTTCCACAACAAGGGACTTCAAAGTTTGTAGAAAAGGGCCCTTCATTGACTTGCATTCATTAGTTTTTTTCGTGTTGTTGAGTACAGTATCCACACTCTGCCCAAAAGTTGTTGACAATGGCTTTGCCCCAACTTGTGTGGCACTCTTGTGACTAGAATTCGAACTTGAGCTTTCATCCATTGCTACCATTGATGACTTTCTTTGAACCCCATTATTACGACCATTGGATGCTACATATCTCTTTCTAACCTGCATATTTTTGTGTCTAGTCTAACCTGTCACAACAACATGTTTCTTTGATGGATCATCTCCAATAGATGGTTTTCCAGCAAGGCAAAAGGATGGGGTGGTGGAGAAGGAATCACTTGGAATAAAATTGATTTGGTGTTCAATATAGCATTGGGGATGCAACACCATGGGTTTGGTGAAGATATTTACAAATTCTGGCTGTAGTGGATCCATGGCAGGGGATATTGGGTTGGTGTTATTTTCTAGCTTGAGAGAGCAAACCAAACACAAAGGAATGTATTGGTTTATATTGACTTACTTAATGCCAGCTTTGCCAACAAGAGGTTCGATTGATCTGAGGGCCAAGGGTGTGAGCACATAGGTGCGGCCCTCATGTTGCAAGTGGTATTTGTGATCTTTATCATGATAAACAACATCTCAGGCTTGTTGGTATGGAATTCCTAGTAAAAAATCAACACAATTGAGAGGAGAAACATCACATACCATATTAGCAAAGGTGACAAAACAACGTTGGGAGACAATAACACAAGGGCCTTCCTTTTGAACCCAACATAGCTTATATGGGTTGGGGTGTGGAGTGGTGGGAAGGCTAAGGCGGTGAACCAACTCTAGTGCCACAAGATTCTCTTGACTACTATTGTCAAGGATAAGAGACACCAACTCATGTTTGATTTGACAAATATGGGTAAATAGAGGTGCAACGGAGGTTCCAACTTCATTAGTTGTCATGCGAATGAGAGAGGAGTCTACTTTTGTAGGATTGTCAAGATAAACAACTGCAAGTGAGGTAGAGGAATTTGGTTGCTCTACCTTTGTAAGAAGAGTCTTCTTGGGGTGCATATTTTGAAGTACACAGGAGTCTACTGAAGCATGTGAGTTGCTCTTATGAAATGTACACTAGCGGGATGGGTCAAGGGCCACATTAGATGGACTAGCAGGAGATGGACCATTTTTTGGTTTGAGAGGATCGGGTTTGAGGAGCCACTTTACGTTCTACAGCCAAGGTCCGAATAAAGGCCTTGTCTAAGGAAGTACTATCAAACAACTCAACTTGACGAAAAAACATTAGTAGATGAGAATTAATTTTAATAATTAATACCTCTTTTGGATCAGTGATATGGAGTTGAATGTGCAATTTGTAGAAGGAATCAATGCATGCTTACACCCATTGGTTCAGTAGTTGTTGGAGTTACAACCATTTGGCAAGGAAATTCTAGAGATATTCCGGGGGGTAAAAACATGCTCTTAAGGCTTGGCAGAAGTCATCCCAAGATGTGATATGTGTGGATTTCATGTCATCTTGGTCTCCAAGCTCAGCAACCAAGGATATATTCTCTAGTTGAGTATCCCACAATGTTTGTGTCATGCCCTCCAACTATAGACTAGATATTTGAATATTCATGTCCTCTTCCATAGTGACATGTTTTGAAATAGGTAGAGAGACTATGGAGCCAAGAATTGAAGAGCTCTCCGTTGATTTGGACCGAAAATTTTGACAATTGAAAGCATGTATCCAACTGCATTTGTCGAGGAGGGTGTCTCTGTTGTTGAAGCGTAATTAGCTCTTAAATAGCCATGGCTAAATCATGGACTAATGAGTCCTCAGTTGACGGTTTTCGATGGGGTGACAAGATTTTAATCCACTAAAGGAATTGAAGGTATGACCTCAAGCAACAATCTGTGATGGGAATATGAAGCAAGGAGGGATCACTCAGAAGGGTGTTGAATTGTTAAGTCGCAAATCCCAAAAAAAATAATTGAACAATTGAATTTCTTCCAAGATCTTATGCTCTGATACCCATTGATATACATGGAGATCTAAAAAGATTCAGAAAGGTAAAGAATAACAGAGATGTTCTGGAAAATAATATCATCATCTTATTATGAAGGAGAGATGAGCATTTTATAAACAATGCAAACATTCTCCTTCTCCATTTTTAATTACCAAATATATGAGATAAAAATCAATTACTTTATTAGATAAAGCAACTATAGAGATGTTTCCCTCTTTACTAGTTTTTTATGCTTCCTTCTTTTTGAGTTTTAGATGTTGTCAATAAAATAGTGTGGTTTTTCCTTGTTTTCTAGATGTTTCTGATTGGTAAGCCTTTCTTCGTTGCCCAACTATAGCAATCAGTTACCCTGTTCACTACCATATTATTATTATTAATAATCTGATTTTAAGGTCATCGCCAAGAGAGACACCAAATTAGTGTATGAGACCCCTTGTTTGTGGGACAGGGGACATGGATTATCCAATAATATACTCATCCTCTTTCTTCCATCTATGTCAATTTTTTTTTGGCACACTACTTGCTATAAAGTAGCAAGCACTATAGCAATCAATTATCCTGTTCACTACCATTTATTATTATTATCTAATTTTAAGGTCATGGCCAAGCCAGACACCAAATTGGTGCATGAGACCCCTTGTTTGTGGGACAAGGGACCCACCTCCATCATGCAGTGATTTGACTGCTAAACCTATGAAGCCATACATACTTTACCCCCTCTAGTTTTGAACCTGTAACCTCTTATTAGGAAACACATAATCTTAACCATTAGGCCTACTCAAGTTGTATTAATATAATTTAACATTATTCTATATTAATATAATTTAGTGCTATTCATTATAATTATTAATATTATTTTATAATTATTCAATATAATTTAATTTCTTCTACTCAGCTAAGAATTTTTTTTCTAAAGATAGTAAGAAAACAGGTTAACTGCCCAAGACCTAAAGTCATATGACAGAGTGAAAGGTTGTCAAACCTGTGCTAAGTTATTGTCTCGCTACCGATAAATTTTCCCACTATTTAAAAAAGTTTGAAAAGTTCATTTTTTTCTCAAATCTTTTCACAAAATTATATTTTTGAGCCCAGTGGCTCATTGTGTGAAGGCAATATGTATGTTTGTTTGTCTCTCTTAAAATAAAAATAAAAAAAATATTCAGTCAGCTATAATAAAAAAAAAAAATTACTATAAATATTTAATTAGTTTTCCATATAACCTCATATAATTTCATTTTAGGTAAAGTATTTAGAAGTAAAAAAAATTTGAGTAAGATGCTTAAACCTTATACCTTTCAAAAATATTTTAACACTTCATATCAATGTCATATCTAGATATAGAAAAAATTGTTACTATTATTATTATTATCATTTACAATGTTTATTATCAAGATTGTGTCAATAATGTGTGTAGATTTCTAGGGTGTTAGCTTGATGCACGTTCCCCCGTAAGGATTGCAAACATACAAGGAAGCTCTCATTGCTACTAGTAACCTCCCTGCAGCTGATCTTTGTGAATGTAATTGATCATCATCTATAGATATGAATGAAAGGAAGACGTTGGTCTCCCAAGTTCCTCTATAGAAGCAATAATCCTGACAATTCTCCCTGGAGGAGATAGGCAACAAAATTAGCCATGACTTCCTGTTAATAGGCATGTTAACCCAAAATCCACTTAGGAATTTTCTAGATGAAAGGAGGGCATTAACACAAAAGCCACTTAGGAATTTGCTATATGAAAGGAGGGTGTTCCATTCCTTGCACACCCTTCTATATGTAGGAAGCGGATCTGCTCGAAACCAAGCCAAAAATTCCTCCTGCAAATCCTATTGCAACACATTCCAACACCCACCATTAGTAGAACCTAAGCACTCTCCCTGATTTGTGATTCCCCTTGTCATTTTCATTTGGATCAATCGAGCTTAGACAATGGGTGTAGGAGCAAGAGATATGAAATTTGTGAATCATTTTTAATACAATATCATGTTATATTCTATCATGTTTCATATATTTACCAATACATAGCTCATGATTAACTACAAGAATATCTCGGCTTCTTCCTCGTGTCGATTTATCTTCATAATTGCTCTATTGTACATAGCGATTTGAATTCCTGCTTCTTACCATGTCAATGTATATTTGATTTATGTCGCCCTGCATAAAGAACTCTATCCATTTTAAATTTAGATAAGCATCTGAAAAAGCCGCATTCGTGACCCTTATTTGACATGGATTATACACTAGTATACTCATCCCCGTTTTCCATCTGTGTCAGTTATTTTTTTTGGCACACTACTAAGTAGCACTATCGATCTACATGGAGATCTAAAAAGATTCTAAAAGAGAGAGGATAACATTGATGTTCTCAAAAACAATATCATCATCTTATTATGAGGGAAAGATGAACATTTTATAAACAATGCAAACATTCTCGTTATACATTTTTAATTACAAAATATATGAGATAAAAATCAAATACATTATTAGATAAAACAATTATAGAGATGTTTCCATCCTTACTATTTTTTGATGTTTTCTTCTTTTTGAGTTTTAGATGTTTCCAATAAAGTAGTGTGATTTTTCCTTGTTGTCCATATGTTTCTGATTGGTTAGCCTTTCCTGGTTACCCAATTCCTCCCTATTTAGGGTGGGAAGTGTCTCGGCTTCCTCAACCAAAGGAGGGAAATTGTGCATTAATGGTTCTATTGTCAGCCATTGGGTATGCACTGGTGTGTGTCCCTTCTGACCAACAAGATATGATAAGGCAGGAGTCACATTGGCACCCCTAATTGGTGCTATACTACTCAGTGAGAGTTGCCCCTATGAAATAGTAGAACTCGTTCCATGCTTTCCCATCAGAAATGGTGAGCGTTGAGCTGTTGAGATTATTCCTGCATAGAAAGTAGCATGAATTTGAGAACAAGAAAAAGCTTTCTTGTCTAACACAGAATCTTCCACAACAAGGCCCTTCAAATTTTTTAGAACAAGGCACTTCATACACTGCCATTTTTCATTTGTTTTCCTACTGTTGAATACAGTATCCACACTCTGCCCAAACGTTGTTGACAATGGCTTTTCCCCAACTTGTGTGGCACTCTTGCGACTAGAATTTGAGCTTGAGCTTTCATCCATTGCTACCATTGATGACTTTCTTTGAACCCCATTACTACCACCATTGGATGTTGCATATCTCTTTACAACATGTTTCTTTGATGAATCATGTTCAATAGATGGTTTTCCAGCAAGGCAGAAGGATGGGGCGGTGGATAAGGAATCACTCGGAATAAGATTGATTTGGTGTTCAATAGAGAATTGGGGATGCAACACCATGGGTTTGGTGAAGATATTTGCAAATTCTGGTTCTAGTGGAGCCCTGGTAGGGGGTATTGGGTTGGTGTTGTTTTCCAACTTGACAGAGCAAACCAAACACAAAGGAATCTATTGGTTTATATTGACTTTCTTAATCGCAGCTTTGCCAGTAAGAGGTTGGATTTATGTGAGGGTCGAGGATGTGATCACATAGGTGCAACCCTCATGTTGCAAGTGGTATTTGTGATATTTAGCATGATAAACAACATCTCGGGCTTGTTGGTATGGAATTCTTAGTAACAAATCAGACAATCAAGGGGAGAAACATCACATACCACAATATCTCGAAAAGGACCAATAGTTAAGGTGACAACACAACATTGGGAGACAGTAAGATGAGGGCCTTCCTTTTGAACCCAACCTAGCTGATATGGGTTGGGGTGTGGAATGGTGGGAAGGCTAAGGAGGTGAACCAAGTCTTGTGCCACAAGATTCTTTTGACTCCCATTGTCGAGGATAAGAGTCACCAACTCATGTTTGATTTGACAGTTATGGATAAATATAGGTGCAACACAGGTTCTAACTTTATTAATTGTCATGAGGATGAGAGAGGGGTCTACTTTGGTAGGATTATTAGGAGAAACAAATGAAAGTGAGGTAGACGAATTTGGTTTCTCTACCTTTGTAAAATGAGTCTTGTTGGGGTGCATATTTTGAAGTACACAATAGTCTGTTGAAGCATGTGAGTTGGCCTTATGAAATGTACACCAGTGGGATGGATCAGGGGCCACATCAGATGGACCATTTTTGGTTTGAGGTGATCAGATTTTAGGAACCACCTTATGTTATACGGCCAAGGCTTAAATAAAGGCCTTGTCTAAGGAAGTATTATCAAACAACTCAACTTCTCAGTGAAAAAACATTACTAGACAAGAATTAAATTTAATAATTAATACCTCTTCCAGATCAGAGATATGGAGTTGAATACGTAATTTGCAGAAGACATCAATGTATGCTTGCACTGATTGATTCAGTAGTTGTCGAAGTTGTAACCATTTGGCAAGGAGATTCTAGAGATATCCCGAGGGGATAAAAAAGTGCTCTTAAGGCTTGGCAGAAGTCATCCCAAGATGTGATATGTGTGGATCTAGTCTTGGCTTGGTCTCCGAGCTCAACAACCAAGGATATATTATCGGGTTGAGTATCCCACCATGTTTGCGCCAAACCCTCCAATTGTAGACTAGCGATTTGAAGCTTCATGTCCTCTTCCATCGTGGGACATGTTTTGAAATAAGTAGAGAGACTACGGAGCTAAGAATCGACTACCTGTCCATTCGTTGGACCCAAAAGTTTAGGCAATTGAAAGCGTGTATCCAACTGCATTTGTCCAAGAGGGTTTCTCTGTTGTTGCAGCAAAATTAGCTCTTGAACAGCCATGGCTAAATCATGGAATGGTGAGTCCTCGATTGAGGGTTCTAGATGGGGCAACATGATTTTCATCCACTAAAGGAATTGAAAGGTATGACCTCAAGCGACAATCTGTGATGGGAATCTGAAGCAGGGAGGGCGCACTAATAAGGGTGTTGAGTTGTTAAGCCATAAATCCCAACAAAAAAAACTTTGAACAAGTGAATGGATTCCAAGATCTTATATTCTGATACCAATTGATCTACATGGAGATCTGAAAATATTCAAAAAGGGAGAGAATAACATAGATGTTCTTGAAAACAATATCACCATCTTATTATGAGGGAGAGATGATAATTTTATAAACAATGCAAACATTCTCCTTATGCATTTATAATTACAAAATATATGAGATAAAATCCAATCACATTGTTAGATAAAACAACTATAGACATGGTTCCATCTTTACTAGTTTTATATGTTTCCTTCTTTTTGAGTTTTAGATGTTTCCAATAAAATAGTGTGATTTTTCCTTGTTGTCCAGATGTTTCTGATTGGTGAGCATTTATTGGTTGCCCAGCTATAGCAATCAATTACCATGTTCACTACCATATTATTATTATTATCTAATTTTAAGGTCACGTCCAAGCCAGACACCAAATTGGTGTATGAGACCCCTTGTTTGTGGGACAAGGGACATGGATTATACAACACTATACTCATCCATGTTCTTCTATCTATGTTTGTTATTATTTTTACTTGCTATAAAGTAGCGAGCACTATAGCAATCAATTACCATGTTCACTACCATATTATTATTATTATCTAGTTTTAAGGTCATGGCCAAGCCAGACACCAAATTGGTGTATGAGACCCCTTGTTTGTGGGACACGGGACCCACCTCCGTCATGCGAAGATTTGACCGATAAGTCTACGAAGGCACACATACTCTACCCCCTCTGGCTTTGAGCCTGTGACCTCTTAGCAGGGAACACATACTCTCAACCATTATGCCCACCCAAGCTATAGTAATATAATTTAAAATTATTCTATATTAATAATAATTAGTACTATTCATATAGTTATTAATATTAGTTTATAATTATTCAATATAGTTTAAATAATTATGCTTAGGTAAGAATTCTTTTTACTAGGATGGTAAGAAAACAGGTTAACTTCCCAAGGCCTAAAGTCATATGGAAAAGTGAAAGGTTGTCAAACCTATGCTAAGTTATTGTCTCACTACCCATGGATTTTCCCACTATTTAAAAAACTTTGAAAAGTTCATAATTTTTCTCAAAGTTTTTCACAAAATTATATTTTTCAGTCGGGTGGCTCATTGTGTGAAGGCCATATGTAGGTTTATGGGTCCATTAAAATAAAAATAAAAAATATTCGATTAGCTATAATAAAAAAAAAAATTACTATGCATATTTAATTAGTTCTCCATACGACCTAATATAATTTCATTTCAGGAAAAGTATTTAGAAATTAAGAAAAATGTGAGTAAAATGCTTAAACCTTATACGTTTCAAAAATATTTTAACACTTCATATCAATTTCATACATATCTATATATAGAAAAAAGTGTTAAAACTTGTGCTAAGTTATTGTCTCACTACCAATAAATTTTCCCACTATTTAAAAAAATTTGAAAAGTTCATAAATTTTCTCAAAGTTTTTCACAAAATTATATTTTTGAGTCAGGTGGCTCATTGTGTGAAGGCCATATGTAGGTTTATTTGTCTCTCTTAAGAATAAAAATAAGAAAAATTCGGTCAGCTATAATAAAAAAAATTACTATACATATTTAATTAGTTCTCCATACAACCTAACATAATTTCATTTCAGGAAAAGTATTTAGAAATTTAAAAAAACGTGAGTAAAATGCTTAAACCTTATACGTTTCAAAAATATTTTAACACTTCATATCAATTTCATACATATCTATATATAGAAAACAGTGTTAAAAAAATATAAAATAACTCAAGCCACATTTTATTTAATCTCTATAACATTCACAAATACAATTTAAAGAACAAAAAAATACACATTGTTTTATACACTCTAAAAATAATTTTAAACATAAAAAAAGGTCTCTACTCTCATTTTAAATCCATGGTTAAGATGGGTCCTCTCCAAAATAGATCTATGCTAATAAATATAATACCACTATCACAAAATTTCGAATAGTAATACCGCTATCACAAAATTTCGATATACTATTAGACAAATATGCAAACTACGAATCTACATAAATAATTACCTCACAGTTTTTCCTGTATATTGTCTGACAATGGTATTACAATCAATTTTTCAGTATATCGTCCCACAATAGTATTGCGTTCCTGTCTTAATCCTTTTTGTAAGCCTTTCCATCTACATAAAACAAACTTCTTCACTGAAAAGTCCCTTAACGTAATGGCAAGATGGAGCAAGAGAAGTTCCCCCATACGGTATACACAAACTGAAAGAACATGAAGTGTACATGGTGCACAAAATTCAATTGATAGACAGATCGGAAAAGAATTCAACCACCCAAAGTATCCACTTTTATCTCCACGATGTGAGGGACGAGAATCATAAACTTTTGTTATATCACATCTATTTCTTAGGATTAAGAATGTGTATATCCTGTTTATTGGTCGTTGTACTCTTTTTCTATATTGCGAGTACTTTGAACTCAGACCGGTAATCTCTTCTAGGTTGTTTTGTAAGCTAGGTTTCGGATTAGAGTGGCAATGGGAAATTTCTGATGGAGATGATACAACTATTGGTATTCGTATTGCAGAGAGTGTTTTTTTACATGTGAGGTGAGCGTGATTATTCTTAAGAGACATCACTTTGTTGGGATGTGCCTCTAATTTCGTTACTAATCTTGTCGTATTATAGGTGGCCACATTGGATGGTGGTGTGCAGAGGATGATATATACAGTTGGAAGAGAATAGAGTGTGGGATGGAGTAAACCAGTTTGGATACATTTGACACTAGATCTATGATGCATGTAGAGGGATCAAATTTTTTGAGGTGTAAGGTTTGCACTTCAAAGGATTTTATCCCTATAGATGCATGATAAATCTAGTGTTAGATGGATCTAAGATGTGGTTCCAATTGAGGGAAATAATGTCACATTTTTATATTATCATTATTATGTATATGTTGAGATAAAATTCAAAATTCACATTATTCTTTCTTTGTTTGGCATGACCATATAATTCTCTTCTTTATTTTGGTTTCTGTTGCTTTCATTGAATGGTTTGTATTGTGTTTGGATACTTTGAGTGGTTTGTGTGCTTATGTGTTTGGATTTGAATGGTAATGTTTGTGAATGTTATAGTTGTGGTGTTATATTTTTATTTGTGTATGTAATTGTTTATTATTAATTAGTTGGTGATCAAAAAGGGACACAATCTTGTCAATAGTTTGCACGAGGATTGATATTGCACATCTATTTCATTTAATTTCAGGTATCAAAACTTTTGAGAACTAATTAATTCTAAATAGTGTTCCTCCAAATATCACAAAATATATCTTGAATAGTAGTTTTAATAAATTAATGCTTCAAAATTACTCTTAAAATAATTTATTTCTTTGTTTATGTTTGAAATAATTTATTTCCTTCAAGAATATTTTGATGAATTTAATACATTGTTGTATGCAATTACTCTATTAGTAATTTTGAATATTTGTAATTTTGAATATATTTTGCATATCTGTAATTGTCTATTAGTAATTAGTTGGATTTGAACGAAGATGATCTTGTCAAGGATTACTTTTCACTTTGTAGGAGAATTGATTATGCACATGTTTTTCGTTTTAATTCTAGGTATCACAAATTTTGACATTTAATTATTTCTTAATAGTGTCCCTCTATGTATTACTAAATATATTTAGATTTTTTTTTAATAATCTACATCCTCAACATTAACAATATCTAATGCATTCAATGCAAACAATCAAATAGGATTAGAAACAACATCTACATTGGAATCATTGCATCTAATGCAAGCAGTAAAATAAGATTAGAAATCAACATCTACACCGAAATCAATGCATATAGTGCAAACAATCAAATAGAATTAAAAATCCACATCTACACTGAAATCCATGCATCTAGTGCAAGCAGTCAAATAGGATTAGAAATCCACATCTACACTGAAATCCATGCATCTAGTGCAAACAATGAAATAGGATTAGAAATTCACATCTACACAAAATAAATGCATCTAGTGCAAATAATCAAATATATTTAGAAACCAATATACTGAAGTCAATGCATCTATTACAAGCAATAAGATAGGATTAAAAATCATCTACACTGAAATCAATGCATCTAGTGCAAACAATATTCTTCCCTCTCCCCCATCCATCTAATCTTGAAAAATATTTTTAATAATTTACAGTCTCAAGATTAACATCATCTGATTCATCTAATGCAAGCAATCAAATATGATTAGAAAACAACATCTAAATTGAAATCAATACATATAATGCAAGTATTCAAATAATATTAGAAGAAAACATCTACGCTGAAATCAATGTATCTAGTGCAAGCAATCAAATATAATTAGAAATCAACATCTACACTAACATTAATGCATCTAGTGCAAGAAATCAAATAATATTAGAATTCACCATCTACACTGAAATCAATGCATCTAGAGCAAGAAATCTAATAGGATTAGAAATCAACATCTAAATTGAAGTCAATGCATCTAGTGGAAGCAATCAAATATAATTAGAAATCAACATATACAATGGAATCAATACATCTAGTGAAAGAAATCAAATAGGAATAGAAATCATCATCTACACTAAAATCATTGTATATAATACGATAAATATGCTTCCCTCACTCGCCCTCCATCTATATCTATATCTCCCTCTATCTCTCCTTTTACTCTCTATCTCACCCCTCAAACACACACACACACACTCTCCATATCTATCTATCACTCCCTCTCTCTCTATATCTCTCTCTTCTTCCCTCTCTTCACCTCCCATCTATATCTCTATCTCTCTCTGCCTCTCCTTTGTCTCTCTATACCACCCCCAAAACATACGCACTCTTTGTCCATATCTAAATATCTCTCCCTCCATCTTCCTCTCCCTCTTTCTCCCCCTTCACTCTTTCTCTCCCCCTTCTATCTCTCTTCTCGCCTGCTCTCCTCTGTTTCTCTCTCTTTATCTCCCTTATCACTCCCTCTCTCTCTCCACCTTTCTCTCTCTATGTATTTCTTCTTACCTCCCTCTCTCTCTCTATGTATTTCTTCTTACCTCCCTCTCTCTTGCCCTCCAATTCCATCTATCTTTCCTTCCCTCTCTCCTTCTCTTTCTCATGTTCTCTCTCTCTCCCTTTCCCTCTCACCTCCCTTTGTCTCTCTCCCCCCTCTCTCTCTTCACCCTCCAACCATGTCAATATTTCACTCCCTCTCTCCTTTTCTTCCCCCTTCTTTTCATTTCTCCTTCTTAGTCTCTCTATCTCGCCCCAAAACATACACACTCTCTCTCCATCTCTCCCTTGTCACTCACTCTCTCTCTCTCCACCCTTCTCTCTCTATGTCATTCTTCTTCACTTTATCTCCATATATCCCTTTTCACTCTTTTTATCTCTCCACCCCTATCACTTTATGTTTGTCTTCATCCCTCCATATATATAACTA